>JABFEB020000008.1:1013500-1024300 GCA_019775895.2 Stomatorhinus ivindoensis | reverse complement strand
CTAGTGTACACCAGTGTCCCCTCTTAAGGGCTAGTGTACACCAGTGTCCCCTCTTACGGGCTAGTGTACACCAGTGTTGCCTTGTCAGTGTGTTATTCTCTTTTTACACTTTATATTACCTTGTTAATCAACTTGCGGTGATAGTACTTGAAATTTTATTAGGTATTGTGTACTTGGCTTAAGTATGAAAGAGCCTAATAATGTACCTGAAACATGAAACAGCCCTGATGTATTGGAGTAAATGTGCTCTTTTAATAGCTATTTTGACATAGTCACCTGTCTAAATTGGATTATTTCCTAGAGAACATTACAGCAGAATGCCATTTCACCCCAATTACTATGGTTTTTTTGACTGATCTCTAGTGACGGCTGGTTTCACTGACATCTGCAGTAATTTGCCTGCCAACATTTTCCATTGCTGTGTTTTTGGACAACTGGGGGGGGGGGGCACTCCAGGCACTGATCAAAGCCTTAGTCTTGCGGGTTTGATTTAACTTTTTGTGGTGTGCGTTTCCCCAAAACTCTCCAAGTGTCAAGACCAAGAATGACAAATGGATCAGAATCAGCTCCACATCTGCTTTGTGTTTAATAACGTCAACCCATCAGAATCCCTTCTTGGACAGAAGTCTCACAAGGCGAATCAGAGAAAAGCTATTGCTCACCTTAGTCTGTATTGAAGTCGACTATAAACAACTTGATGCATTGCAGCCAGATTGTATTACAACTAGTGAAATGTGAAGAAATGCCATTTTAAATACTTAAACTGAGGAGCACTTTTGACTATTAAAAATGGCAGTAACTGTAGCTTTTTTCTTCTTTGATTGCTCAGGTTCTGCGAGTCTCCCACCAGTGACTTAGAGATGAGAAATGGGCGTGGTCGGGGGAAGAGAATGAGGCCTAACAGCAACACCCCCGTCAATGAGAACAGCAACTCCTCCGACAACAAGGGCAGCAGCAGCAGCAAGACACGTGCGGGCTCCAACAGCAAGGGCCGGCGTGGTAGCCAGAACTCCTCAGAGCGACGTACCCCACCCAACAGCAACACGGAAGACGTCAAGGCGAGTCCCTCCTCAGCCAGCAAGCGCAAGAACAAACCCGCATCTGACATGGAGCCCAACTCCAGCTCTGAGGACACCAAGGGTAGCAAACGGATGCGAACCAACTCCAGCAGCGGCTCGGGTCCCTCTGTCATGCCTATCCCTGCTATCAAGACGGAAGCATTGCCACCACCTCTGGACCGCAGCTGCTCATCTCCGGTCCTCATCGACTGCCCCCACCCCAACTGCAACAAGAAGTACAAGCACATCAATGGACTGAAGTACCACCAGGCACGTGCCCACAATGACGACGACATCAGGTTAGACCTGGACGGTGACAGTGAATACGGAGAAGACTCCACACTGCACCCAGAGCCGGGCAACTGTAATGGGGCCGCCATCTCCCAAAAGGGTTGCCTTTCTCCAGCGCGATCTGTGACCCCCAAAGGGAGAGGCTTTGATACTCAAAGCCCTTCTCCATCCTCTGGGAAGTTTAGCGCCAAGCCGTCTAGCAAGAAGAAAGTGTGTGACGCTGATCCAGATGCTGCAGGGACACCCATGGATGGATGTGAAGATGGGCCTTGTCTTACTGACGAGGCCAGCAATGATGGTATGGATGAGAAGAAAGACAAAGACAAGTCTAAGAAGCCCAGCAGCAGTGCCAAGTCTGACAAATTGTCACAGAAAGGCTTGAAATCTGCCCGACCTATTGCTCCTGCTATACCTCCTCAGCCGCTTTACGCATTTCAGACAGCGGCCTTTCCTGTCGGAAGCCCCGGCTCCTCTCCTAGCATGACTACTGTGGTGCAGGCAGTTCCCAAGAGCCCCCAGCTGAAAGCCATCCAACCTAAGCCAACAGTGATGGGAGACCCCTTGACTGTGAACCCTGCACTCAGCAGCTCCAAGGACAAGAAGAAAAAAGACAAGAAGAGGAAAGAGGTGAGTAAGGAAGGAGATAGTCCCAAGCCTCAGGGGAAAAGTGGGAAACCTGAAGAGGGCAAGAGCCCATACTCAGAGACATCTGACCCTGGGGCTAAAAATGATGGACTCCTCAATGGCTCTGCAGATCCCCATCAGAGCCGTCTGGCTAGCATCAAAGCTGAAGCAGACAAGATCTATAGCTTCTCTGACAATGCTCCTAGTCCATCCATTGGTGTTGCCAGCAGGATAGACAGCGGAGGAATGGTACAGCCCCTCACACCTCTCCATGTTGTCACTCAGAATGGAGCAGACAACTCCTCAGTAAAAACCAACAGCCCAGCATATTCTGATATCTCTGATGCTGGAGAGGATGGTGAAGGCAAGGTTGATGGTGTGAAGGCCAAGGCTGAAGACCAGGCCATTAGAGAAGGGGCCAAGAAAGCTCTCTTTCCTTCCCAAGCTTCCAGCAAAGAGTCTCCCTACTACACCAGCTATGAGACCTACTGCTCCCCAAGCTATGCTAACCCTAGCCCAGGGGGCTCCAACCAGGGTGCGGCTGAGGGGCAGTCTGTGAAGGGGAAGAAGGAGGAGGAGCAAGAGCAGGGAGAGGATAAAGGAAAGGGGGAGCCTTCGGAAGAGCGCAAGCCGGAGATCAGTGCCTCAAGTCAACAACAGCAGCAGCAGCAGCAGCAACAACAGCCCTCAGTCATCCAGCAACGCTCCAACATGTACATGCAACCCCTGTACTATAACCAGTATGCCTATGTTCCCCCTTATTACCACCCAGACCAAGCATACCACAACCATTTGATGAATACCAACCCAGCATACAGGCAGCAATTTGAGGAACGGCAAAGGCAGGCAGCAGATCAGCACCGTGTGATTGAGAAGAAGTCTGACTCCACCTTAAAGGAGAGGGAGTCCTCCATGAAAGATGAGTGGAAGCAGAAGGCCTCCATCCCTCCAACCCTTTCCAAGGCTCCAAGTGTATCTGACCTGGGCAAGCCGCTGCCCTCCAGTAAGCAGAAAGACACTTCCTCAGAACCTACCAAGTCGGTTATCATCCCCAAAGGGGAGGATGCTAAGCTCCAGGGTCCGCAGGCCGAGGGGCTGAAGGTGAAGCTGGCAGAAGGGGGACACCACGGCAAGGAAGAGTCTAAAGCAAGTCTGGAGTCGAGTCGCCAGTCAGGCATGGAAGCCATGTGGTACAGGCAGGTAAGGTGTTTCATTGGTGGTGTTGTCTTTGCCATATGCTGAATTGTAGAGGTGTCTGTCTTGCTCATCTATTTCATTGTAGTGTTTTATTGGTTTGTCTGACGAATCAGAGTATCTGGAAGGGGACAGTGAGTCATGCTGTGGTTAGACTGTTTATTGGAGATACTCATTCATAAGAGCCTGTACCAAAATCCTGCTTGGTAACCCTTAGGAACAGGACTCCAGATTGTGGCCTTATCTGTACCCCAACAAATACCCGGAGGCCTCCAAGCAGGAGGAGGAGCAGCGCTGGAAGGAGGAGCGTGAGAGGAAGGGAAAGGAGGAGAGGTCACGAGCCAAGGAGAGTGCTTCTAAAGAAGACAAAGAGAGTGCTGACCCCCGGATTGCGATGACCTCATCAGAGGACCACAGGGGGATGGGCAAAGATCCCCGTGCAGCTGCCCACATGCAGTTCACCTCTCCACTGGCCCAACACCAGTCATACATGCCCTACATGCATGGCTACCCCTACAGCCAGGGCTTTGACCCCAACCACCCTGGCTACCGTGGGATGCCCTCTGTCATGATGCAGAACTACCCAGGTGAGTGCGAACCAGGAGAAACACCTTTACAGACACTGTGTTAATTTTTTATGAGCTATTCCTGCAGGTTACCAGCCCTTGTTTAAGGGAATAAAACAGCCACCGTAGTAATAAGCAGCTCATATATAACATGGAGTGCCTTTGTCTCGCCCAGGGTCCTACCTGTCAGCCGGCTACTCATTCTCTCCGTACGGTGGTAAGATGGTGAGCAGCGAGGAGGGGGAGAAGGCCCGCGCGAGCCCCACTGTCAGCAACAAGTCTGCCTCCGAGTCCAAGGCCCTGGAGATCCTGCACCAGCATGCCAACCAGTATAAGAGCAAGTCTCCCACGGTTAGCGACAAGCCGTCCCATGAGCGTGAGCGGCCCGGGGCTGAGCGCGAGCGAGACATGGACCGGCCCCGCTCCTCCCCCTCCCAGCGCATCATGCCGTCCCACCACCACCTGGGCTACCCCTTGCTCTCGGGGCAGTATGACCTGTCCTACGCCGCCGGTGAGCCGCCGACGTCACCTTCGACCTGGGCGCCAGGCTGCAGTGCATGAATAACCTGTAGTTTATCGCTGTTTTCTTTTGTGCCACGATACTATAATGACAAATGCAGTGACCTACCTGACTTTAGTGACAGAGGGTGATACTGAGCTAAGACCCTGCCATACAGATGTGTGTCAGCAGCTGGATTTTCTGCCTTTCAGGCTTCAGTCCCTCCCATCAGGAACGTAGACACAGTTGATTGCTTTTCTATATTAATGGAATGCAGCTTGGGCACGTTTTGGACAAACCTTTCGCAATGCGCTTAATGCCTTCTGACATCCTCCTCATAGGTCTGTCATCATCAGCGATTGTTGCCAGTCCTCAAGCCTCAGCTCCTTCCCTGTACCCCCCAGCGAGGAGGTGAGACCGGTAAGGCCCTTTGTCCAGTGGATTTGCTCTCACATGAAACTGGAACACGCCATGTTAGGCCTTTCTCTGCTGTGTTAGGCCTTTAACTTTGGATATGGCTGTTTCTGCATCATCTGTGCTTTGCTGTAATTGAATTTGGTTAGTTATTGAAAAGTTTCTCCTGTAGCTAAATGTGGATGAATGAAAAAATTAATTTGACTATTGAAATGTATGCTTTTGTTTCCAATGCACTCAGCCCGAGAGGAGTTTTTCTAGTCTGCTCCAAAGATTTTAAAGAATTAAGGCTTTTGCAGGGCAGTAGACAGTAGTGTGTCCACAGAAACCTTGGATTTGAAAGATACCAGAAAGGACTGTATAACCACTACATATGTGTTCCTGGCTTTAGCTAGATGTGCTGACCTCTGCTGGGGAAGAATCTATTTCATAAGTCTGAATGCTAATGTCATCTTTGCAGGTTCATGAATAGCAGAAGATTTTTCATTTCTGAGCATTCCTTTTTTGTTTTTTTTGTTTTTACAGGGAAACCTGATTTGGTTCACCCCAACTCTGGCAAGGAGTCATGTGACTGGATCACATGAGGAAGCGGCCAGAGTTCTTTTAGACATCAGTTGAATGGTGTGTCTGCATTGTTAGTTTTCTACCTGAATGCCGGGGCGGGCCGTCCTTCTCCTCGGTCCCCAGAGGGCTGACCCACCCGCCCCAGGAGTGCGTCCAGAAAGCCGACACAAAAGCCATTCTCAGCTGACACACGGCACGCCAACCCCGACACGCCACTGGACATCTCCTGCTGCACTGCTGACGAGCACTGCACACACAGCATGTTAACAGCCTGGCTGGAAGGACGGGAGCGTAGCAATATCTCAGCATTATCAGTGAGTGTGGAAGGAGGTGTGTGGTAGGGACACACCGGAAAAATGTACCCCCTATACAGCCTCACCTGCAACTTGACAGAGGAACGTGGATGTTGGTCCAAGCCAGAGGACATTGTGATTATTCTTGAAAAGGCCTGTTTTTGGCTTCAGGATTGTCGATCCCTTCAGACGCTAATGGAGAGACGGATTCTGTGTGACTCCTGGTCTCTCATTGATTTTCTTTCTGGTTGACCATCATGGTGCTCTATGCAAACGGAAGCTGCTCATCTTCATCATATTGACGAAATGTTCCAAGATCTCTCTTTCCTAGATTTTTGTTCTCGGGTAGCATTGGATTCGTATTTTTCTCTTTTAAAAAGATATCAGCTTGTTTTATTTTTGAGCGAAATACAGTATCCCTATTTTTAATTTTAATTTGAGATGTTTTACATGCAGTTGTTCTGCATGAGTCTACTCTTAAGCCAATATGTCTCCTTCATTTGTTGTTTGTGAGTTGGGTGTGTCAGGCACTGAGCTGACTTTGCGTCTCTGCCAGCAGTGCCACAGTCTCTTCCAGACGGGTGAAATGGTTTACAGACAGTGCCAGTGCACTCAGATGCCGGGCGAGGCCACAAAAGGCCCTGTCTACTGGAGGAGGTACTTTTTTTGTGACAGCGAAGGTTGTGTGCTGTTGACCTCAGAGTGACATTACAGAATATTTAATAGTGAAATTTGGAAGGCCGGCTGTAAGTTACAGGGAGGGACAGGTAAGCAAATGGGCTGAGCACTGTAAGCAATGGGCAGGATTCCTTCCAGAGAGGGTCACTGCTGTGTGCTGGTTAGCTCATAACTGGGGAGTCCCCAGATTGTAGCGCATCACTGACTCGGAGACTTTTGCAGACTGAACATGGCCTGATCCTCGCTCCATGTAGCTCTCCCCCTCCCAGTCGCCGGTTTGATGAGATGTCCGACGAGGACTGGCATGGAGACTTTGCTGCTGATCTGCTCAATACGGAAATCTGAATTACTCTCAATCACATACCATGAACGTTTTTGTTTAGTTTTTTTTTTTTGTTTTTTATTGGGGGGGGGGGGTGTGGGACCTCTTTCTGTTTTTGACTCCTGAACCTGAGGCTTCCCTCAGACCTGTGGAACTGTAGCCCAGGTCCTGTATGTCTGGAAGAGTCTCCTTTCGGCACGGCCGGCCCGGCCTGCTGGCCTCCGACCTCCGACCACGCTGCTGGGAGGATGATGACCGATCTGGCTCCCACCCCTTTTTGGCTCGGGGGGAAACTGTGTGAAAAGAGCCCCCTTTCCCCAGAGACACAACGGCATCAGGTATTCAGCAGCTGCTACAGCGGGCTCAGGCTCCCATCGGCAGACTCTGCCAACGGCGGCTTGGGGGGGTCCAGGACTGCTTTTGTTTGGGTAACGTCTCTCATCCTATTTATGGGAGGACACTTGTTCGCGCTGAGGGTGGCGATCAGGTGCTGGGGGATTTCCTTCTCGGCTGTCCATTAGTTTTGTGTCACGAGTGGCGTTTTCTGTCATGTACTTTGGCATGGTGTACTATAGCACTACGAGCAGTAACCTGCGTTTGAAGGAAAGTGAACCGCTGGCGCAATTCAGCCGGCTGCCTCCTCGCCTTTCATGCTTCTCTCTCCCCCAAACATACTCACTGTGGTCTTTCTGTATATATTGTACAGAGTAATTATTTTAAGACCATTGGATGCTATTGAAATTTCTTACTTTGTTAGTCTTTTTTTTTTTTTTTCCTTAATTTTTTTTTTTTTAAAACCATCGTTGATATAATATCAGAACTGTAGCTGATAACGGCTTTATATTTGAAGTGTTGTGATTTTTCTATGTTTTGTTCTCATTTCATTTTCATTTCCTTCTAACCCCGCACGCCCGTGCTGGTCAGGTCCACTCGGCGCTCACATCTTCCTCCTTTTCTCATGAAGAGATCAGTGATTCCTCTGTCTATGGCAAGAGTCGCACAGGATGAGCCCTGGATGAATGTTTTAAGGCTTCTGCTTACCCCCCCCCCCCATCTTTCTGGGGTCCAGGCCCTCCATGCCTCACTGTTGTGGGCTACAAGGCACCCATGAAGTTAGTCAAGGCTTCCATATCGGGCCCCAAAACAGTCTCCTTGTTCCTTCGCATGCTGTAGAAAATTGTTTATCTGATCAGTGCCATTTGGTTTATTTAAAAAATGTTTTATCAAAACTGTGCCATGTGATGTATGAGGTGACAGATTGCATTGGTGTAATGAGCATGTATCCATATGTCACGCGGAGCCAAACATGAGATGTCTCTGGTGAGCGGGACCTTTCTCACATGGCTGCTGTCAGCGGAATAGGCACGTGTGCTAAGACAGGGACACGTCTGCACTCTGCTCCGAGATCTTTTTCGCCCTTGTGTTAGCAGCTTGCATCTTTGAATGCCAACTGCAATCTGTCTGGAGGCCTGTGCACTTTGAGGGATGGGAGAGTTTTGGTCTTATTTTCTGTGCTGAGGCAGAGGAAGCTGGGCAGTATTATTCTGTCACCGTGTGTGTGTGTGTGTGTGTGTGTGTGTGTCAGGCTGAAGCACAGGACAGCATCTCCGCTGTGGCTCAGTTTGACATCTGACAGCATCATACTCCTTTAAAAAAAAAAACTGCCTATTTAAAAATTGCAAACCACAAGAGGTAAAGTATGTTCTTTGAATGCCACTCGCGTTCCCCACAAGCTGTGTGGGTTTATTCTCTTATTCTCTGAGAACGTTTTAACTTTTTTTTTTTTTATCAGATAGAAGCGGTCGGAAACAAATGTAAGTAGTAATAATTTAGTGGTTGGCCTTCCGTCTCTGAAAGCTACACTAGGAAATCTGTGCTACCTGTTGAGTTGGTGTGTGCAGATGAAACAGCGCTTGATCCTTTATAATTTATTTTTTATCACTGTTACCCATTGTAGGAAGAAACTTTAACCCCCCCCCCCCTCACAACACGGCCGTTGCTTAAAGTCTTTGCTCAAATGGTGCTCAATAGACATCTTCTGTGATCCCACAAGTGAGAGGGGAAAATGTATCCTGTCGTGAGTTCCTTTCTCCATGGACATGTCCCCCCCCCCCCATCCCCTTTCCTGCTGCCAGGGGTTCAGAGACTCGGTATCTGTCATCGGTACTTGAAAGGAAGATGTTTACATGCCTTTTTTAATGCTGTGTTTGAATCTCATTCTCCCCCCTTAATCCCACTTGCCCGCCACTCTCCTTATTGTCCTGCACCCCCTCCCCCCACTGAAGTTTTCTGTCATGTAAAGTGTACATTACCACGTTTCTTTTTATACAATACTGTAACTTGCCTTTGTAAATTTAGGCAAAAAATAAATCTTTTTATGAGACAATCACACCTGTCCCTCACTGCTCCTCTTTGTTATATTACTTAATTAGATTCCATGTTGATTGACACCAGTTATTTGGAAAATGGTACGAAAATATTGACACAACTGACCAATATTTGGATTTCGACAAAACCTTTTCAGTGCTGCCTACACATTTACTGCCCTCTGAAAAGCCTGTAGCCCTATCATTGATGACATTTTTCACCCTCAGCCTCTTTTCATAAGTTGGACATTTTCCTCGAAAGCCAACGCACCGGTTGGTCCAGAAAATAGCGGCTGTGACCTTCCTTTAGGTGTATCTATTAAAGGGAGATGCAGATTTGCCTCCTTTTCTCAAGAAGGTGAGGGCAGCTTTAGATTCAGATGCGGAAAGTAAGTCATCACTCATGCAGAGCGTTTATAGTGTGTCATGGGGCTTACTAACATCCCTCTGTAAAGCTGCAGCACTCAAATCTCCTCCATGTGTCAAAACCATTTAATGGATATGTTTGATCTGATTCTTTTTGAATTTCATAAAGAGCGGAGTGTTGGGGGAGTTCTGGCTTAATGCATGAAATGAACCAGTCTAGGTCTTTGCTTAAATGTGTACGGAAATACTGCATGACTCAATTCTAATCCAAGATGAAGACAACCAGGGCTTATATATGATTCATTTCTGCAAAAGCATGATGTCACTGGGTGTTTTTCCTTCAGCGAAAGATGCGAAGCGTGAGCCGGATCTTTAGGGACCCTGAGCCGCAGATGGGCCCTGAGCCGTTCCGTTACGCTCTTTTCCTGACGCCCCGCCGGTGGGGGCGGGATGGTGGTTAAACACCTTCTGAGTTGTGCTTGTGTTTTTGGGAACTTGCTGCAATTTTGGCTGTTTGTAGTGAAGACAGACTGTCTGTACTGCGACACGGACTTTTAAGTTTGTATCATCATGTATCCATTACTGGTCTAGCGGAGCTGAGAAACCTGAGCTGTTCAAAATGTGCAAGATGTATCTAATTAAACACACCTGCATGTTGCTGTAATGAACACCACTATCCTATTTACCCATTCAATGCCTGCTGCATGAAAGAACAATAAAATGTATGCTAAGTTCAAAAAGTATATCGACGTAAACTGTGTGCTGTAGATGTTAGGGAGGCTACTTTAGCAGGATAGTTGAACGTCATTGAATTTGTAAGGAATTCTTTCATGGTCATCTGCAGTTTGGTGCAATTGAAAATATACCCGCATCTGAATCATAAGGATAGAGAGAATATTGTTGTGGCAAGATATTCTGCCAAGAAGGGTTTAGCAGAAGAAAGATGTGAAATGGGACGATCCCTCTGGCTGGGTGTGAACTGAAGATGCACTGAGGCAGTGTTTTATGGTTTGTAGTGGTGAGGCTAGCTGGTGTTCAGAGACAAGCTCCTTCTTGCTGAATGACGGCAGTACAGTGGAAAATTGGGCCTTAATGGAATGTTCAATTTACACACCCAGTCCTAAGGCTCCAGTGGAATGTTCCATTCCGGGTAACTGAGGGGGAGCACCTCCATCATCGAAAAAGGACACGAGAATTGCCATTGGTCAAAACCAGTCTTCTCTGGATATTTGTTGAACATTTGATTTCTCTGGTTAAAAAATACCCATATAAAGGTTAAAAGAGAGGTGACTCTACATAGCTTCTTACAGTGGAGCTTTCACTGCATAGTCCGCAGTCCATAACTGGTGCTTGTATCTACACAGATTGTTCCCTCCTTTCTTTGATTGTGGGATTACTCTCCATCTCCATATGAGGCCATGCACAAGGGACTGTGCAGATGCCAGAATGCTGAATGTGACGACGGTCACGCAGGAGATTTACAGGAACAGGAGGGAACTGAGGTTAGGGTTAGGGTTAGAAAAAGTATGGCACATCCAGACATCACCGTGTGTTTTTATGACAGT
>JABFEB020000008.1:956693-970194 GCA_019775895.2 Stomatorhinus ivindoensis | reverse complement strand
GGACCACGGCCAATCAGAGGGGGGGCGGGATCCGCCCTTCACTATCTCTGATTGGTTTAGACCACGATATGGGCCTATTGTGTGTCTGTTATTGAACAACAGGGAGACTTTAAGAGTCACGGAGTTTCGTTTTTTTCCCCCTCGAACGGCTGGTCGCACCGGTGCAGCCTTTGATTTTTTTTAGTCGCACCATTGAGAAATTAGGTCGCACATGTGACCAAATTGGTCGCACTCTAGAGCCCTGCAATGCAACGCTCATGCAGATGCACAGAAGGTAAACTTTAAACTGATTTGCAAATGTGTAATGGATAATCTTCAAAAGGAATGATGATTAAAATTGCAAAAGTTGGTCATTTTTTTTCCTATAACAGTAAAAATGTTTTAGCGAACTTAAACTCTCTCTGCTATAATGTCCATATACAGAATTGAAAGTAAGAAACAGCCTGATCCTAATCTAGCAGGCAAGTGATGTAGGAACTGCATGTGGGTAACATGTGACTTTGGTTTTAATATAGTACATCGGCCAGCCCTATAATAATATGCAGCTGTTTTTCGAAATCTGTACAAAATTCTCTGCCTCACTCTGATGTCATTCAGTGCTGGTACCAGTTTTTATGCCAGTGGAAAACCAACACTTTGAAGTACCGTACTTCTGGTATTTTCTTGAAGTACCAGAATTAAGGTACCTGGCACGCTGGAAATGTGCCCTTTAAAAAGAATGCAGAATTATGGGATGCTTGAGACTTTCTGGGGAAAAGTAGGAGTGCTTGTTTTTATCCATCTGATGTAATACAATGCAGAAGAACTGTTGTAGTTTAGAAATGAGATTGCATAGAGCTGTGAATTCAGATCAGTTTTTTTACAATTAATTGTGCAGCCCTACTGCTGAGCTATAATTAAAACAGTCAGAAGGCAGTCTGAGTACCAATTACTGATCTATAAAAACCCCTGACTTTAGCTGGCTGGCTTCTGATCCTCATGTAAGACTGTTTCCACAAGCTTTGCCTGATCTATACATGTAAACAGCTAGTACTGATAGCATGTTGTTTAACTGTGAGTCTGTAAATTGTATGCTGGGTGTACATTGTGTGGTGTGATGATTGTCCAGATAACAAGCATGGCTGTTTGCTATTTTGAACAGTATAACCATGGGCTGCAAGATGCGGCTCTTTTCAATCTAACAACTCAATGCAAAATAGGTTTCAGGATGGGGGTGGGGCTCATTTTTTAATTAAGTGAGTTGGATAACAGTCCCATAAAATGCCCAAGAATCATTGTTTTGCAGTGTGCTCCATAAGGACAGATCATTCTTCCCGAGCAGGGGAGCCACAATCCACAGGTGAAATCTGGGTGCTTCAGTTGCACCTGGCTTGTGGCAGCCCCAACAGCAGATGCCCCACATCCAGGCTCCTGGGACCCCCTCTTGTCAGTTTGTTTGCTGGTCTTGGATGAAATGGCTCAGACCTTCAAAGGAAACATTTTGCTGCAAGTTAGTACCAGTGATTGATGCTTGGCCAGTCACTTCACATTTATAATAGCGCATTGGGGTCCAGTTTGGCACCACCTCCCAGACTGTGGAGATGGTTTGTGTGTCAGGAGATGCTTCTTGGCTTTCATGGCTTTTATGCATGATTGTCCCTTTGGATTTGGCACTGTGGGTTGGGCCCATCTCCATTGGGGCAGTGCCACCCATGTGCCCCACCGAGTCGTCTGACCAATCAGCATGCCTGACCATCTGCCTCTTCTCAAAGAGTTCTTCGCACAGTGATGTAGGCTGTGGCGGAAAGCAACAGCACCGTTGTGGTGACCTGTAAGCGGCAGTGATTCTGCTCAGAACAAATATGGTTTGTATCATTTAGCTGTTTTTCTAGATTGTGCTCAAAAAAAACTATGCTATAAAAACCAGCTATTGCCTCTAGTGACCTTAAATATGAATGAAATTCTGACCAGTTTTCCATTTTACGTTGCCCCAAAGAACTAATTATACTGTACCTTCTATGCAGAGGTTCAGCACTTGATTCCTCCATGTAACATGAGCTTTGTGCTGCACTTGAGTCCTCCACTCGTAGTGCTCTTGACATATATATGATGATTAAATCATTTAATTGCTCTGCTGAAGAGTGTAGCTGAGGTGGGACTCATCTTACTCTGTGTACCTGCTCTTGTGTCTGGGTATTGAAGTAGGGCAATGTATTGAGGTGGGCAGGGGGCAGAGGAGGGAAGTCATCCTATTGTGCTAGAAAAATGCCACGTATATTTGGGGCACAGATTAACCTGGATGTTTATTTTCTTTACAGATAAGGGGCAAACCTACTAAAATTATGGCTACTCCGTTAGGCATGTAGAACAAAATGGAACACTGCATTTCTGTCCTAGTTCTGTTTTCACCTTCATCAATCTGTCGAAAAAGCTGCCATCTATTTATTTTTTTTTTACCTGAATGGGACTAGAAGGATCAGTGGTGTGGTAAACAAGCTGAACAGTAGCACCCATGTTTGGTGCCCATAAGGAAAATGCCATCTTTCCAAAGGGCATGATCCTGCTCTCTGTGGATCTCCAAACTGTGAATGAAACTGAGGCTTTTTTTTTTCCTTTGGATGCTTTTAAAGTAGTTTGATAGCTAAAACCAACTGTCTGGTTTATGGATGGAATTCCCCTTTCTGGCCCTGTGATGTTCCCAGGTGTGGTGTAAATGCAATAGTGTTGTTTTTCTCCCATGTCATTTGTCATGCATCCCGGGTGAAACACTTGCTGCTCCGTGTTTACGCCAGGCAGTCCGACTCGGTAGCCAAAACCGTGATTGTGGGGAAGTAACAAGCTGCTGGCTCTCCTGTGAGCCCACTGCTCACGGATGTGGTTTTTCTGAAAGCCACATTGTTAGTTTGATGTGGGCTAAAGAATACCTTTCTCCAGATGGCCAGTGAAGGTGTTCCTTGTCTCATCCTCTTCTCACTTACCTTGTTTCCACCAATATGGAGACAGAGCTGGTGCTGGTGCGGTTCTCATCTGATGTCATTTGAGAACCTGCACACATTTCCACTAGTTTCAAAAAAGAATGGGAATGGAGATGTCACATAGGCAGAAGTGTAAAGGTTCCTATGTATTTCATTTTGTTGAATTTATTTTGACCTGTTTTGAAGTTTTTATAAGCTGCCAAACCAAAAAATGAGCCTTTAAATGTCATAGTTTTCAGAGTATGACTCTGCAGTCTATCATTTGCCTCCATAAAGGCTTTATTTCTCTCCAGTTTGTGTGTTTAAATGAGTTTATTCTTTATTCTGTTTTACCTGTCCTTTAAGAAATCATGCAGAAAAACAGCCTGCTAAAAGTTAAGCTTTGCTGTCAGATCTCTTCACTCAAGTGGCACAATATTTGTTATTCGACCTACAACATGTTTATAATTCATTATTAATGCAGATCTTTTTTGATGGAATAAAAAAATTATGTAAAGTTATTCCGCTAATAAGGCTGCGAGTTGTTTCACTGCCAGCAAAGGCAATATTGCACAAAACTATATTGGTTATGGATTGAATTTTCTCGGTATGTGAAAGGTTTAGATGCATTGTCCCGTCCCGCTTTCGCTGAGAGTACGGTTCAAAATTCTGAAACAATCTTTTCTGTGCTGTGGTGGAGCCATTTTTTCTGGTCCAGGCCTGTGTTTTGTGGTGGAAACGTAAGGAACCAGTTCCTAATCGAGAAAAAGCCTGGCACCTGCTCCAGTACTGCGTTGGTGGAAACAAGGCCTTTGCCGGTAGTACTTAGCATTTGTGATAATGTGTTATTCAGAAAGAAGTCCAGCAGAGTAATCCTTGTAATGTATGTAAGGGTCACCTTCGACCATTAATGTTTATTTGAGAAAATCTTGCACAGCTGCCTTTACATGTTAAATGATGTGCCAAAGAGGTTCCAGAATCATCTGTCAATTTTCAGGACAAATTTATTGCATTCAATTTATGTAGTCAACCAGGGCATTTGGACTGGTGACAGTCACAGAGTCCCTAAGCTTGTCACAAGCTGAATGTGGGTATGAAGTGCTTCCAAAGGTTTCTGGAGCCAAAGTATTGGACGTGTTTATAAATATTTATGGAATTTTGACTAAAAGCATTTTATATCCACTTCAAACAAATGTTGTCTAGTAGATGTCTTGTGAAATGTACGGGGCTTTTATGTAAATGTATGGTGCATACATAAGGTTTGTGCTTCAGCAGGCTGTGGGTATTGGTGGTGGTGGTGGGGGGGTTCCCAGACACCTCTGGTGGGTATGAGGAACATCTTGCATGGTTTTCACTATTGATGCTTGGACTTCTTCAGAAACATGGAGTTCCCGGAGTTGCCTGCTGGTTGATTTTCGAGTTGGGATTAGGGTATAATCACTCCAGGAGATTAGCCCTCCATGCTGGGACATGCGCTTGCATATTCCTCCCTCACACTCCTGCTCATGTCTGCTGGTCTCACAACTGAGAGGTTTGGTGCATTTCTGGTCATCTCACTGCACCCCCCTTGCCCCCACAGGCAGAAAACTCTGCCGAGTCCAGTTGCTTGTGCCTACAGTGTTCGTTTTGCAGGGGAAATGTACTTTTGTGTAATGGTGGCCAGAATTCCCAGCCAGACAGACCACATTTCTGCTCCCCCATCTCAAATCATGGATTGTCTTGTTCAGGCCCATCTGTCAGATTTCATATAAACATTCTTAAAAATGCAAAGCTGCCATCTTTGAAGATGGATTTTGTTCTACATTATTGAATCATCTAATAAAGCTGAGAGGTTTTATTTTTTTGAGACGTTCAGTTTATGGCCCTAGGAACAGAGTGTGCAGAAGCAGTTTGCGTGTGGCCACAAAAAGATGACTCATCCTCTGTTTGCAAAGTGTCGCTTTTTAATAACTGTGCTGGCGATGCCCATTTGCATGGCTGTGAGGTCAACTGGTTCACTGTGAGTGGTACGGTTTGGCATGTTTCCTGTCCATTTTTAATGACCTGTTATTGAGCGCGATTTTAAAAAACAAAAGAAAAGCAAAAAACTGCTGTTTCCTGTGTGTGAAGTGGAA
This sequence comes from Stomatorhinus ivindoensis, assembly GCA_019775895.2. Taxonomy (NCBI): domain Eukaryota; kingdom Metazoa; phylum Chordata; class Actinopteri; order Osteoglossiformes; family Mormyridae; genus Stomatorhinus; species Stomatorhinus ivindoensis. The sequence continues at coordinate 965,147 of JABFEB020000008.1, read as the reverse complement.
TGACATCAGTCACCCTCTGCTTTTGCCTTCGGCTGCCTCTGCTCTGTATGTTGGCAAACCCATAGAAGTCTCCAGAAACCCTGTTACTCTGCTGCAGCCTTACAGCTGGTCTAACTACACCCCCCCCCCCACACACACACCTAACTTGCTGTACCTGTTAAGTCACACATGACAATGAAGTCTGGAATGCAGGACATCTGAAAGCGCAAGGTTGCAAGAACTTTGTGTTTACGTTTGTTACATTTCCTTACATTCAACTGTTTGGCATCTGTGATTTTTGTCAGAACTGTCAAATAAGTCAGGCAGATAATGTGCTGCAAGTATTAGCTGGTGTGGGTTGAGTAAGACCTAGCATATGCCTGCCTTTTCTCCCTGGACGCTCGCCAGGACGTGTGGAACGTGCTGAATTCATGACATGCCACCGAATTTCGGATCAGCAGCAGCACCTTCTACTTTATGCGGAATTTACAGGGTTAGTGGGTCACACTCTTTGTGGAATTTTGTGCGATGGTCTGTGTCTTAACTCCAGCGTGGATCGGTAGCCTCTCTGTGAACTGGATTGGGGCCGGGCCATGCATTCTGGGATTCCTGGGATAAGGCAGAGTCCAGTCACTGGATGAGTGCTGAGACTGGTGTCTGCAGCATTCTGTACATCTTAAATAATGTATGTTTCTTTAAATGCATCTTAGATTTGCCATAAACATTTGCTGTAGTCCAGGGGTGGTCAGCCGTATCCACAAAGGGCCGGTGTATATGCAGGTTTTTGGGATAACTCTTCAGCCAATCAGTCCTCTAATTAATAATCTAATTAGGGAGTTGCAGCAAAAACTTGCATACACACCGGACCTTTCCGGATAAGATTGGCCACCCCTGCTGTAGTCTCTTGTTGTGAAACTTGCTCAATGAGGTGACCATTACACCTTTAATTGGCATGACACTCACATATCCATACTCAAAGTGTAAAGTGTCAGTAAGAATGCAGTGCATGCTGGGTGGTTTGTGCCAGTGTGTGATGTTGAGCCTTTGAGTGACACTTCATTTATGGGGCGGTATGATTTCATTGATCTGCCGAATAAGTGGTTTAAGTTTGCCAGTGGCATCTTAGTGTGTGGCGTCTCCACCCTTGTGGTCAGCTCACCTTTGATGGCAGCGAATTCCTGCAGGAGATCATTCTAGAAACACGGTGGCCCTTCGTATTTGAGCAAATGACACATACAATCCATCATTTAATAATGACTATGATGCATAAGCTATGGAATCATGATGGCTGTACTTCCTCATTATTTTCCTAAAAGTGTATTAAGTGTAGAACTGAGGGCTGCAGGCAGGTGCAGCTCTGTGTTCTTCCTATTAATTGGTTTGTTTTTAAGCCAGGAAAAATGCCACCTATTATCAGTGTCATCTGGCCGTGGCTTGTGGCGTAGTGTGAAGGCTTCTCTGCGCTCGTGGTGTTGGCTTTACACTGGGCTTGGCATGCAGTCGTACAGGAGGAATGCGTGGGGGGTATGTTCCTCCCTGGGTTTTGCTGTGTCGGGCGCTGATGTCTCCCCCGTGTGGTTCGCCTGTCTCCTGTAGGCATTAGGGTGTATTCCTTTACCCTGTATTAAAGCCGATTTGATGGCTTATTTTCATTGGATATGTTTGTAATCCCTAATTTTAGCCTTTTGTTTGCAGTAGGTTTGTGGTCTCTCTCTCTGGTTATGTGATTCCTCTCTCAACAAAATGAGACCAGTATGCTTTATTACTGTATGATTTTTAACGCAGTTTGATGTTTCCTTTTCTGCATTGACATTTGCCTCTGACCTGGACCTGGAATTGCTTTTGATTCTTGGGAAGGTCCCCGCTTCTCGTCTGAAGACCAGCTTTGTTTGAATATCTGAAATACCACCACACGCTGCTCTGGCTGCAGTCTCTTCCCGACGGCCGTCACAGGCTTCATGAGGACCTCAGGATATTACCTGTAATGTTTCATTTCGATGATTAAATCCAAGGTGTGCAGGGGGTCCTGTGCAGTGTTTCCCATAGGTTTACAGCTTTGGGGGGGGGGCAGACAGACACCGACAGGATTCATGGTGTTCATGTGTTTCTTTTAATGACAGCAGTAAATATAACAACTAAGCTAAACATCAGAACATTTCTTTTTATGACAATTAACCACAAAGTGTGCAGCTTTTGTCACTGCAGTGTATCTTTCTGGGCTTCTGGAAGAACATTTCTAGAGGCTCTTGATATGGGAAGTTAGAAACGTCTGGCCCATTTATTGAAATCCGCATGCAGGCTGCAAGATGATCTCCTTGCAGCCTATTGCAGATGTTTGTCTAACTATTAGGCTGTAAAAGTGATAGCTTAAAATAGTGGTAGTTTTAAGCAGAAAATCCCACTGTGAAACGTATTTATTACCCTGTTTGTGGTTGAGAAGTCCCTCTCACACTTTACACTGCTGATCGGGTGGTTGACGTGACATATTAACCGATGCGCACTCTCTGTCCGCTGGTGGGAGTGTGCTCACCTGTGTGTGTGCTCACCTGTGTGTGCGCACACGTGTCTGTGCCCGTGCATCGGGGCGGAGCTCCGCCATGCGCGATACAGAGAGCAGAGGACACTTGGAAACACACGACCATGTAGAGACAGAAATGACAAGCTGTTGTGTAAATAATATAAATAACATAAAGCTATTTAGTTTAGTTAATAAAAGGACAAATGTATAGACCTGTTCTATAGGAAAGGTAAATGACTTCTGTTGTGATCTGGCGCTATATAGAAAATAAAATTAACTTGACCTTCAAGGGGGGCGGGGCATCCTCCCAAATATAATGGTAGGAGAAACACTGCTTTGTCTTCATACATAATTGCAGCACTGACTGTAGCCTGTTTATGGTCTCTGTTACCTGTGGTCTGGTCCCCCTAATATAATGGTACATCCGCTGTGCATCCGTGATAGGCTGCAGTCCTGTATTGGTCCTGTTTTGTAAGCCCACACCCACCAGTTATCCAACAGCAACACTAATTTAATTCCAAGACCTGAACTGCATTTGAATTACTATCAGTCTACTACATCAGTTTGAAAAAAGAAAAAAAAAAACGTTTTTTTGTCTGATTGGTGACACAGAAGCAATCTAACGTTTTCGTGGTATGTCTGAAGAGAGGTGTTGTGACATTACCCTAGGAAGCAGAAGGGCGTGCCTGCTGGACGGCGGAAGGAGGCTCATTAGCACCAGCGCACTGACTGCACAGCTTATTCATATCGCAGTATATAAATATTTATCCTTCAGTCGAGTTACTCTGCGTCTCTCCATTGATGTAACCTGCTGGGGTGGGTCGTCGGTGGCATCAGGAGGAGGTAGCCCATCCACGTCACCAGGAGGAGGTAGCCCATCCACGTCACCAGGAGGTGGTAGCCCATCCACGTCACCAGGAGGAGGTAGCCCATCCACGTCACCAGCAGGAGGTAGCCCATCCACGTCACCAGGAGGAGGTAGCCTGGAGCTGCTTTTGGAAGGTGTCGGGGGAGATGCCCACGTGCTGTGGGGAACCCGGCCGCAGTCGATCCTTCTGTTTAAGCCGCTCTGTAGAGGCTCCTTCATTTATCTGAATTTTTTGACCCTTGTTGTCTTTAGATGTACTGTTTGTTTAGTGTTCTTTCTTGCATTGGTTGTTTATCACATTTAGTGTGATTCTCGTGGTGGAAGCCTGTACTTTGATTGGTACAGTGAGGGTGAAGCATTCTTCTCACTGCAAAATTTGCATAGGAAACAGTTTTATTTTGAATGAATTTAGTGAATGACTGCGCATTGTGAAACACAGCAGAAGCTTGATGAACATCATTTCTGAAGCATTATCATTAGGTAAATTATGTAACATGATTAGTCACTCTGTTGTAAAAAAATAATAATATCCTGGTTGGTCCAAGTTCTTGCTGCTTGTCAAAGGTTTGTATTTTTGGATTCTGTTACTGATCCTGCTGGCTCATTTGTCTGTGACAACTAAATATTGTTGTGAATACTGAGTCTGGGCTTTTGTTTAAGTCAGTGTTTCCCAGATCAGTCCTTGAGACACACTGGACAGATTTGTTTTATCCCAGTTCCCAGAACACCTGACCCAAGCATTCAGGAGCCCTAAGTACATTACAGGTGTCTGCGAACTGGGATAAAACAAAAATGTGGATCCTTCCAAAGTGTCCTGAGGACTGGTTTGGGAAACACTGCTTTAAGTCACATGCTAGGATATAAGTCAATGAGGAAGAACCTCTGACTGGGCATTTGGCTGCAGTCCTGTACCTGCTGAATGATGGATAAGGCTCTACTTACATTTGTTAAAGATTATGATTGAATCACGAGAGGGTAGAAACCATTTCTGGGTAGCATTTTCCATGCCGTTTTGAAATTGTGAAGGCCCTGAGTCGCCCATCCTGTTCCTCCATTGTTCTGGGGAGGTGGGAGGACCAAAAAAGGAGGGGCAGTGGGCCAGGAAGTGGACTGTCACCATGGCGACATAGAGCATTTTATACGGCCTGTGAAATGTCTTTACGTTTTTCCTTTAGTATTGTGTTTGTATCTGGTCTACAGACCATTTTAAAATTTTTATTTCCCCACCAAGGTTTTTTTTTTTTTTTTACGATTTAAGGTCATTCTGCCAAGTGTGTTTCCAGAGTTTGGGGTCAGTAAAACCCCAGGTTGTGGGGACTCATCATCATCATGATGTTTCTCTCTGGTTTTTATATTTTGTCAAACAGTTTGTCTGGGTAATTCCAGTTTGTTCCCTTTGTTTTTATGATTTTCTTTTGCACTCAGAAGTTTTCGCTTTCCAGGGTCATTCCTAGTAATGCCGGAATGTCCATGACTCGGGTGTGTAAAAGTTTCTGAGGTCATTTCATATTTGTCGGGGTGTGGACTTTGGGTGTGACTTAGGCCTCAACAGGATTCTGCCCTCTCACTGGAATGACCGCAGGAATAGCATCGCTACAGACATTACCTTAAAATATGTGTGTGTACAGCAGTAAGAGTCCTTTACAATAAAGACACATTAGCATGTAGCTGCTGTGTCATCAGGAAAATGCAGGTTAAAATACCTGTAAGTGCAGTGTGTGTGGGCCGTGGGCCCCTGCCTGCCAGCTGGGAGGCTGCATCTGAGCTCTCCCCCAGCACTGCTGTTCTGCGCCCTCGTCCCACCCACTTCCCCGGCATCTGTTTTTAGCCTGTTCCTCTTGATGACCAAGTTTGCGTCCTGTTTGGGAACGGCCAGAAGTACAGTTACCGTAACACAGAAACATTCCAACTTCTCGAGTTTTGTTTTTATTTGTTTTCTTATTTGATTATGCCCGCTGGCTGACGTTTGGCACCAGCTGGCTCCTGTTTAAGTGAGACTGCCATCTTTGAGGGTGCTGGCCTGTTGGGCTGCCAATGTGACGTTGGGGAGGTAATGCTGGTCACTGGTGGGTCAATGTGTTGAACGGTTGTGTTACTGTAGGGGCGGGAAAGAACATTGATTCTGTGATTAATCGTGATACTGATTTTGATGATTCAATATCACGAAATCTTGAGATCGTTCTTGCCAATTTATGCCTGCCCGTGTTTTTGTTGAATTTTACTTAACAAGGGGCAGATTATGTTCAGACTCACGGATCACTAACAGCGCTTGTACCAGTCAAAGGAAAGATTCAGTATATTACCTGATGAAACAAATGTGCTTTCCCAGATTCTAGAAATGCCCAGTCCATAAGAACTGACTGTGGCACGGTTACCTTTATATTCAGTATTCAGTTTCCTGGCAGTAATATATTTCAACAAGTAAGTCAGGCAATTTTTAATCACAGCCCATTGATGTCTTAAGGCAGAGATGTACACCGATCGTTTTTGCATTTCAAGCCCTTTCGCTGTGTGTGCTGAATCTTGTTAATGCCTATGAAAAGTGGCGATCACTACTGTAATGAGATATTGGATCAGCATTTTGAGTTGATAGCAACTCCTGTGCACTCATTGGCTTTTCAGATTAATTTACAGCCAAATTGTAATCTTGGAATGTTTGCATGTGCACTTCAAGTTCAGTAGTTGTAGCTTGCTTACAGTCTCTGGTGGTGAGTGCAGTTATTAATTAAGATGTATAGAAATGCTCACAGTCTGAAAATCAAGTGTTTTATGCAGGGAACCCAGTTCATTAGTTCATTGTTTAAACCCCCCTTTACTAACCATGTGTTCTAATTGCATTTATTCTATGTTTTGCACTTTGTGTGGTGTAATTATTATAACATAGATGTTGTTCTCCTAATATACATCACCGTTGTCTTCTTCCTTGGCCGCACTGTCCGTGTGTGTGTGATTGAGTGTGTGAAATGGATGATTGAAAAGGTTTTTAAGTGTGACAAAAGGTTATTTAATACTTTAAAAAATTAGTAGGAATAAAAAGACTAAGAATAATTATGAAATTATGAAATAATTATGAAAAGTGTGTGTAAATTCTTTATCTTTCATTATTTAATAATGAAATAATAATAATAAACTGTCCACATGCGTTTTTGCCGTCAGCAATCTGCTACATCCTTTCTATCTTTGTCCTAATCCATATCCTAATCCTAACCCTAACCCGTTCTAGTTTAGCCAGCCGCCACAGACCCGCTCTTCCTTATTACTGTACTTTTGAATTCATCATATTTTCTCTGTTCTAGCCAGTATTCAGTTATTCAGATTTAAACACTAACAGCTCCTTCTCTGGGTCCGAGTCCAAGATTGATTTCTAAATAGGTTTTAGTATGTCTTATGCAACAAGGAGGACAGTGGTTAGGGAATGGAATGGAATTTGTGGAAAACATTGCAGGAAATATGAGCAAAAGTCATCTTAACATCTGGGTGATGTAATTAGAGGCTTGTATATGAACGGTATGATCTGCTTTGCCTTACCTAAAATTAGGAAAAGCAACAAAAATAACTTCTGGTAGTAATCACATTCAGGATTGTGGTGGGGTGTGGGTTTTAGCGGGGAGCACTGTCACCTGATCTGTAGGGCTGGGGGTCCCGATCCTGCCTTTACTCTGAGCGTGTGGACTTTGCTCTCTCTCTTTGTTGAGTTCGTTTTCTCTGGGTACTTTGGTTGCATTCCGCAGTCCAAACACATGCATTTAGGACAATTGGTTTGTTTAAATTGCACACAGATTATGCTTGTGTGCATGTACTCTGCTGCAGACTGACATCCTGACCCAGGTGTACTTCAGATCTATGCCCGAGATTCAAGCCTCCTCCATGCTGGCTAAGTGGCTGGAAGGTGGGTGTGTGTTACCATTGCATCTGTGATCGGAATCCTACCTGTCAAATGGATGTTACCTGGCAGACTCTGCAGCTGGCTGTCCCACGGTGACTCTCCCACCCCCCTCCGGCCGCACATGGCCACCGTGTTTCCATCACTCATGGCAACGCTCAGCAATGACAATGCATGCTGGGAGCTTTTCCTCGGGGGTTGTTGATAGCTGTTGAAGTATTGACATGACCACTCTTTTTGCTCTTTGTGTTTCCTAGCGACACGGCTGGTAGGGGTGTGAGAGTGAGGCTAAGCCCTCAGGTTTATGTTGGGGGTGGGTGGCTATATATATACACACACACACACACACACATGTATGCGCACACACAAGGTCAGTATATGTTTGAAAAATTTGGATTTGTAGAAATTTAATATTGATTTGCCTGAAAGTACTTATTTAGCCATAAATGGGGCTGGAGTGCTTGACAGTTGCATCTATTAGTAGAACCTGACAATGTTTATGATGGACAGTTTTGACAGGTGAGATTTTTTTAAATTTAAGTTACTTCTGTAAATTGCTGTGAGTAAATATTTTTTCTTGCTGTTTGGGTTTTGTAACAGTATCCAGTTGTTTAATCCCATGTTTATTTTGAAAGTTTCCAGTTGTTCTGGCCATGCAGCAGTTTTATGGGAAACAGCTGGTTTCACTGGGACGCTTTGGAGCAGCACAGCGTGCAGAGAGTCCCGCTTGAAATTGTGATCTCAAATTGTGGTGACGAATGAGTCCTGGGTGCTGTGGGGGGGCGTCAGGGTCCCGTGCAGAGGGGACACACTTTGGCGGACACGAGTCGACCCGGGGTTGTTGCTCTGCTCACAGGGGAAAGCGGGCTGGTCGCATATCCAGCAGGGGCTGTTGTGTTTCACTGCTTGGGAAGCGAAGGCTGCGGTGGGGGGGCACCAGGAATATCCCATAAAGGGATTTTCATAAACCTCTACCAAGACTGCCACTGACACCACGGTCAGAACCCAACAGAACAGTGTACTGAGTGGCCAGAACCAGCCGCATGGGTTTCACTCCTTCTTTCTTGCATTTTCACTGCTTTTTTCTGTCATTTCTTTCCCAAAGTGGAACAGTACAGCATGATGAATGGTGTCGGGGGGGGGGGGGGGGGGGGGGGGGGGGGGGGGGGGGGGGGGGGGGGGGGGGGGGGGGGGGGGGGGGGGGGG
>JABFEB020000008.1:940564-956593 GCA_019775895.2 Stomatorhinus ivindoensis | reverse complement strand
AAAAATAAAGACACAAATAAAAACCCTGGGAAATAAATATAAGGATAGCACCCCCCCCCCCCCCCCCCAAAAAAAATGGAGAGGGAGGTGTTAGAGAGCAAGCCTCTGTGACAGGCTGAAGTCTCATCTGTTGGCCAGCCCCCCCATGTCCACTCTCCCTCCATGGGGATTATATTTCAGGAAGCAATGGTGTGCTCCAGACCTCCCCCTCCCCACCCGGCCCACCCTGCCTCTCTGTTAAAACGCCACTCAAGACTGCCGCTTCATCCCAGGTTCCCCAGTACAGGCTGTCTGTGCATGGGGGAGGAGGGAGCTAAGGGAGAGCGAGAGGGAGATACCGGGCAGGACGTAGGGGCCTGGAGGCCTGGAAGTGATTTGCCAGCAGTCTTTTCCGGGAGGAGGGGTTTCCCTGCTTGCTCTGCCTTGCCTGGACGGTGTGGCTTTTTTCCGTCAGCGCTGGACGGGGCAGCCGGCACTGAGGGAGGTTGCTGTTGCTCAAGCACCCCGAACCGGATGGATTTCGATGCCATTTCATTAGCGTTTTAGAAGGCTCCCCTTGCATGATTCTGCGCTCGGATTTCCTGGGAGGGTCACTGCCGGCGGGTGAGCGAGAGCGGGGGCTGGGGCAGTTACCACGGATGGACGCAGGCTGTCGGGCATGGATGCTCTCCCCCAGTGCTTCGTGGATCAGAGGAGAGGTCGGCCGCACTGTCCTACCCTGGGGGTGCTCTGCAGGCCCTATCCTGTTCCGACACCCCGGCTGACCTGCTGACGGATTGGGGATGTTGAACCTCCCGATGCTGGATCTGTTACTGTCTTTCCTGGCTCGCTTCTCACTGTCAGCAGCTCATTTATGCACATCTTTTGAGAAGCAGAAAGAAATATTTTTTGTCTGTGTGAGTTATTGCCATAAAAGACAAAAGGTAAGTGCAGTAAATGCTATTTTGATGCAATTAAAGCATACCTGATGTATGACAAGAACTACCCTGGCGTGCCTCTTAGTCCTGCTTAAATCTCAGAGGATTTTAATGTAGCAAAGGGTGTTTAGGGTAATTTACACAAATTGTCTTTCGTAGTGCTGTGCGCTTCCCTCGGTTCCGTATGCACTGTGAACGTATAGCGTAAGTGGTACTGCTGCGTTTCAGCGTGGACGGGCTGCGGGAGACGAGTTGATCGTCCCGTCGCTGGTGCAGCTCCGCCTTTTTGGGCAGCTGTTGGGTGATGTTGGGTGGAAATGCGAGAGAGCCACAGCATTCAGGCACGGCGTTTGCTGATGTGTTTGTATCTATGTTCTTTCTTAATGCACATAACTTAAATCGAGCCTATTTATCAGTTATGTACTCTTATGATATTTCTCCCCACTTAAGAATGGAGATTTTTGTGAAGCACAAAGACTGCACTAGACGATCATTCAGAAAGCTTTCCTGAAATCTCCTTCAGGCCGTGCTTCAGGAAGTGTTACACAAAGCAGAAGGAAGCCAAAGCAGGCCAGCGGCTCCATTGCACTCTCGGCCGAATGCTCCCGTGTTTGATCTCCGTCCATCTCCATTCTGCCAAATGGGAGATTTTTCTGTTTTGTGTGTTGTCTGGTTTGAAGGTCTGTATGAGACCATATCAGTTCACGATCAGGGCTTAGATTCTGCAGTAAGGAAAGCATAAAGGATGGGGTAGTGCCATAGGGCTGTGTGGTGGCTCTTATGTTCCTCTGTAATACGACTTCCTACCACAGTTGGTGTCATGGTGGGATAATTATTTGCATGATGTCCAACATTGTGGTGGTTCTTTATTTCTATGCAGGTGGACCTCTGTTTTGCCCTCTGCGAGAGTTTTTTCAGGGGTTTCCAAGTACTGTGCATGGATGTTGAGCTTTTTTCTTGGGCAAGATTTCTGACAAGGTCATTATGTTCCCAAGTTGAGTTTGCGCTTGCTGAACATGTCCACATTGCACGAAAAACTTTCAATTAAATGAGCACTTAGGCGGGTGAGATTGGATCTGCCTAGCCTGTCCACCCCCAGCTCTCTGCCTTGACCTTTGCCCTCAAGATCAGTCAAGGGACCCATTATCTTGTCAGTTATCCCAAGCAAGCCTGTCTCTCCTCACAACAAGGTTTCTGCCATCTGCTAATCTCCCTGTGGTGGGACTGGAGGTAAAGTGGCGCCACAAATAGGCCTGATTCTGGGCTCTCAGGGGTAGAGCTTCCGGGACCATTACTGTGTTATTCATTATGGATGCATCTGAAGACAATGGAGAGAGTATGGCAATGTGAGCTCCACCCATTATACACTAACTTTATTTTTCATCTATTGATTCCACCCTAAAAGTCCTCTTTGCATGATTATTTTTACACTCTTCAGCTGTACGCTTCAGTATATTACCGGACTGATTATTTCTTATGCCTACAGGTAGTTTGAGCCTGTTTGCAGAAGAAATACTTACACAGCTTTTTATTCTGCTTTTTGGAGCAATTTTGGGACCCAAGTGGCCAGTGGCCTGATGAAGTCAGGTCCCCAGGAAGCTTTGAGAATCGCTGGCTGCTCTGACTCCATTATCTCTTGCATATACGACTAATGAGGCTAATGAGGAATCACTTCTGACCAAAATGTTTCCTCTTGTGAAACTCTTAATTGGTTGCCAGTTGTGCATCTACAGCATCACTCTTTCCTCTCTTATGACTGCTTAAATCTGGGTCATTCTGGTGAAAATATTCGTCAGTATACATGGATAGAAATGTAGGCTGTTTTTGCTATGGGTCACCGTATCGGTGTTCCACCTCCAGAGGGCCCCACCAGCTGTCCTGAAACCTCAACGCTGACTGCTTCCATAACCTGATTTGAGGCTGGAATGCTCTTGGAGGTGTGGTAGAAGGAGCTGAGAGGTCGATCGAGTAAGAGATTGAAGGTGGAGAACACTAATGCCCTGTATTCCCTATAATTTCTCTTCAACGTGCCGCCTAGTAGTTGGCACTGACACTCTTGGCTGTTACAGTCCTTAGGACATTTTACAGCGAGAGAACCCAGTGAAAGCTAGGCTCCGTATAGTGAATGCGGATTGCTGGACTTGCACTCTGTCTGCCCCATCGGGGCATTTTCTTCCCGAAGTCAACTCTTGCTGTTTCCTCCTACATAATGATATCACTATGGAAACATCCATCTCCTCAAGGGTCCATTATAATCAGTTGAAAGTGTTAAGGTGCCGTTGCTGCTGGCTGCTTCAGAAATGCACAAAAACTAGCGTTTAATCTGCAGGAGAATCTGTTGTTTCATAACCCCAGTGATACGTCTTAACCAGAAAAACATAATCCAGAAAGCCAGTAATAAGATGGTGTAAGAATAAGGAACTATTCTCATATAAGTGGTTTGTTTGTCCACAGACTGGGATTGAGGTCTCAGGATCACACATGCCAGGCTTTATATTTAGCTCTGCGGAGTGAAATATGTGTTTGGGCCATATAAGAAAATTTCCATTAACAGAATTTGTTTTAGATGAGTCAGCTTTTTTCACTGTTGGTCTTTGGGGCACAGAATGGATGGAAATGGTAGATTTAAATTGTATGATTATATATCAGATCTTTAACTGCTTGTTTTCTTGTCCCTTGTCTAATAATTTTGCCGTAGGGACTGGATTCTCTTGGCCCGGCTGCAGACCACTGCTGGTCACATGCAAGACGAGACCTCGGGCCTCTGGGTTTTCCATGACAAAATTAGCGTGGATTAGCCTCTGCGTGTTTCTGAAAGAAGGTTTTCATTAGTCTGTTATAATAAGTCCCACACTGCTGCAGCAGCCTAGGGGCCTGTGGGCTGTCCCTGTGCAGGCAGCTGCGATTGGTTGAGTGTGTGGGCTTCTGCAGCGGGATATAATTAAACATTCCCTCTGTGTTAATTAGAACCTTCTCAGACTTTATACTGATAGAGCGGTCAACCTTTTACCTGTATAGACTGTGCATACTGTATGCGGTTTGTGTGTCTTTCTCAATCTCTGCTCATTTGAATTCCCGTTAGTTTCGCTCGGAGTGTTGGTTGCTCCACTCGCGCTGTTAACACAGGCCGCATTAGTGACGGCTGCACCTCCGACGGCCAATCACATAGTCGGTGACCTCTGACTCTGTGTGGATGTCAGATTGTCCATTTCATGCGTATACCAGTCTCTGACCATCTGCGGCACCCAATTTGAGGTGGCCCATGTCTGTAGTTTGCTTGTTTTGCCTAGGAGATGGGCTGCATGTTCTGGTGAAGTGGGAAGGTCATAGAAGGGGGCAGACTTCGTACCGATACCAGTGGGCTGTTTTCTAGAGGGTTCTCCACTGATGTACTTCCTGTCCCTTTTTTTGGTGGCTGGTGACTTCACAAATTACACACATTAGAGTTGGAAATATGGTATTTACTGATAGCTGAAGAATCTCTGCACTCATGGCTTTGAGCCACAACCACTCTTGTGCTAGTAATCATCCAACTTAGGTGATCATTAACTCAGTCTTATACGTTGAAGTTTCGCCTGCATGTCATCTGCTCATTTACTGGAATGGTTGTGCATTTACTTCTCCCAGTTATAGCAAAGCGCTTCACGGCAGTCTGATTACCCTCCCTGATGGCTGGCGGGGCCTGGATGGTCTGCTGGAGTGAGAATTAAACAGCCCATTTGAAATGGGTGATTGACATTCTCTTGGGTTGTTGAACGAACCTGGAACTTCGGTCTTCTGACCGACTGAGTGAAGCCCTCCTTTGATCGCTTATGATGGAGAGTGATAATTAGCTTAGCTTAACTTAGCTTAAGACTCACTTTGCTGTCACTGTAGGGCAGAAACCTAGTGTCCCACCTGGATTGATCCTGCAGTTTTCTCCTTGGTACATTTTTCATGTACACCATGAGTGCTAATGTAGGGGTATTATGTTTGTACTCAGTTTCTGCACTTACTTTATGAAAACGAAACACTTGAGCAGTATAGTGAATAGTAACCCCTGGAGCCTGCTGAGGCCACATGAAGAGGATGCCTGTGAATTAAAGTATTGTGTCCTTGTCACAAACACTTCTGTGTGGAAGGTGGCAGCTGTAAAACTTGGCAGCATGGAAGATCTTATCTCTTCCCTCCAGAGTGACCCAAAACTCTATGAATCTGACCCCTCCCTCCTTTTTGTCTGTAGCGGTCGACTGCTCTCGCCCTCAAAACATCCGTTGTTTTCATGTAGAAGATCAGAGACCTTTTTCCATGTTCTCCTAGTGAGGTAACTCTCTTGGACTTAGCACTGTTAAAGTGGGACTGATTTTTACATTTCTAGGTACCGTGTAACTTCGTTTCTGTCTCAAGGATTTTGGAAATATGGGTGATATGTATTGCCTGTCTTATTATGCCAACAGGTAAATGTTTTGTAGAAACGATGTATAATTTGCAGGCTTTATCCATAACTAACCACAGTGTATTCTCTTTGCCAGGCTTGACTTGTGATGTCTTGAGGTCGTCTCCTGGGGCCCCTTGAAGGAGGTGCTGCAGGCGCTGATGGGAACTGCTGCTCCAATATGAACCTTCATGATGTCGGAGGTAGGCGACGCTTTGAGGACCCAGAGTTCACCCTGCGGATCTACCCGGGAATCATTTCCGAGGGCACCATCTACTGCCCTGTCACGGGCCGTAAGAACACCACAGCGGCCGAAGTCATCAGCCATGTCATCGACAAGCTGCAGCTTGACAGGACCAAATGCTACGTCCTTGCCGAGGTGAAGGAGTTTGGAGGAGAAGAATGGATACTCAACCCCACAGACTGCCCTGTCCAGCGCATGATGCTGTGGCCCCGCATGGCCCTGGAGAACCGCTTTGGCGGAGAGGATTACCGCTTCCTACTGCGGGAGAAGAACCTGGATGGCTCCATAGACTACGGGAGCCTGCAGATGTGGCTCCAAGTGACGGAGGAACGTCGGCGTCTGGTCGAGCGGGGCTTCCTGCCGCAGCCACCACAGAAGGACTACGATGACCTGTGCAATCTGCCCAACCTCAACGAAAAGACGCTTCTGGACAACCTGCGTGGCCGCTTCAAACAGGAGAAGATCTACACCTATGTGGGCAGCATCCTCATTGTCATCAACCCCTTTAAGTTCCTGCCCATCTACAACCCCAAGTACGTGAAGATGTATGACAACCACCAGCTGGGCAAAATGGAACCGCACATCTATGCGGTGGCCGATGTAGCGTACCACGCCATGCTGCAGAGGCGCCGCAACCAGTGCATTGTCATCTCCGGGGAGAGCGGCTCAGGCAAGACGCAGAGCACCAACTTCCTCATTCACCACCTGACCGCCCTCAGCCAGAAGGGCTTTGCCAGTGGGGTGGAGCAGATTATCCTGGGGGCTGGACCTGTGCTGGAGGTGAGGAGGCTGCTGTTTGGACCAGGGTCATAGAATTTGGTGGGGGGTGAGGTTCGTCAGAGACAGCATGGCCCTGTCCCATTGCTCTTCCGTGTCCCCTGAGGAAAATGAAATGCTTGTTTCATTGGTCGTGACATGTTGGCTGTTGGCTAAGTTTGTGCTGTCTCACATGGTAAATGCTGGTAAACAGTAAACTTCAGTAACTAATAGAGTTGGTACAATGGGAAGGCAATGCGATGCTTTTGTGCGGCTGGTGGTCCCATGTCTGCTCATACCATAGAGATTCAGAGACCATGACTTTGCTGTGCTGTTTTTGTCAAAGGGCCTTTTCATCTTATGTCATGACTGTAGTGGCTGAAATTGTTCAGAGTGTTCAGGCAGACATTAAATTGACATCCAATGAAGGATGGCTTTTGGTATGTTTGAGATTGTGAAGTAGAAAGCCTTTTGTTCCCACTCACTACTGGTCTTGTTCTTGGGTATATTTGAGATTTGAAACCATGTTTGGCCACAGCTGTTAAGTTCATGTTTCTGCTGCTCTTTAGACAAACTCATTGCTGCTTAATCCATTTGGGCTTCGGTTAAACAGGCATCCCTTCCTTCCGCACTGAGCCACTCAATTGCTTACACGCTTGACTTTTGATCAAAAGCTCAGGAGGGGCAGTGCATGGAATTTTCCCCTTGCTGAGGAGTTCTGTATTTTGATAGTCTGTTTACTGCTTATGTTGTTCTCCTGCTGCCCCCTGCCATGTAGCCCAATGCCCTCCTAACTCTTAGCTCCTTTGCTCTGTCGGTAGTTGCTGGTTTCCGTGTCTTTGGTGGTGTGGTTCTTTTTATGAGTTTAAGTATAACTGTAAGAGCAGCAGTGCATTCAGGATAGCTGGGCATCTGGTAGCCATGACTTTGGCTGTATGAATTGGGAACACAGAGGTTTTCAAGCAAATGTTTTTGGTTTTTTTTGTTTTTTGGGCGGCGGGTAGCCTCAGACTCAAACAGTAGCATGCAGCCTGAACAGTCCTGGGTTTGACTTGGAGGAACCTGGTCTCTTTTGGCCTGAGCCATTGTGAGGGAACTGGTTGTCTCGTTTGTTTTACCTTTGTCACCCGTTCTTATCATGCATGCAGTCCCAGTCTCTCCAGGCAAACATACACATTCTTCAGACGTCATTTACTTTCGAACCTTCTCAGAAAGATTTGATTTAACAATGCTGCGTTTAGTGATTGAGTTGTGCTGTTATCAAAGTGAAACAAACTAGGGATTTCTTATTGGAT
This sequence comes from Stomatorhinus ivindoensis, assembly GCA_019775895.2. NCBI lineage: Eukaryota > Metazoa > Chordata > Actinopteri > Osteoglossiformes > Mormyridae > Stomatorhinus > Stomatorhinus ivindoensis. Next base: position 948,967 of record JABFEB020000008.1, on the reverse strand, counting down.
TCAGTAGTACTGTAAAGCTTTCCTACTCTGCTGGATGAGAGGCAGGAGCAGATATAGGCCATCTTTCTGGGGGTGGGAGAGAAGTAAATGAGATGTACAGTATTTGGTGAGCAGGCAGAGCAGCATCAGGAATGCATGGCAGCTGCGTTTTTTGCACGCTAATGTTTAAGTCCGTGGGTTAATCTCCAACTGAGTGCCACAGTTGAGCGGTTTCTCTCTGTCCTTCATCACACGTTTATCTCCAGTCGGACCGGACAGCACGATTGGCATGTGTGGACGCTGCGCATAGTTGGGTCACATTCACTACCGCTCACGGGGGCCTGCTCTGATCTCTGATGGACAGTTGTCTGGTCAGCCACACTGCCTAGTGCGTCCATTGTTTCCAGGCTTTGGATATAATATGAAATCCTGGCTGATATTGGGGATGAGCATTTAGGGCAGAATTACGAATTGAATTTTGCGAAATCGAACTTCGTTTTTATTTGCCAATGGAATCTGCCTTTATTGGGAAAGGCAAGTCAGCAGGTCACTTTATGGTTCTCTCCAAAGGTCTTATTTAAAATTTTATTAAGAGCAAAATTCACAGGACATGAATTTCAACAACATTATTAACTACAACCATGACAATGTACATATAAATTTAACCCCAGGAGCATAATCAGATTCTCTTATACCTGTAGCTACAAGTTGCTACAGACACAAAGCAGTGCTGAAAAGCCACTTGCTTTTGCTCAGCCAGAATATTTCCAAACGGCAGAAGATGATTGTCTTCCGGTGATCAGTTTTTTTTCCGCCTCACTTATTTTTGTTTCTCACAAACGAGCCTCACTCTACATGAACAGGCAGGACACTGGTTATGATTGGCATGATGGGTACATGCACATGCAGAGCTCACACAGAAACAGAGGTTAACTTCTGAACATAGAAAATATCGGAGTATGGTTAAAGCACAACTGATTACATTACTGCTAAATTATAGTTAAAATGGCTCATTTATTATTCTAATATTTCATTTTTTTTATTGTACACGTTCTCAAAAATTTGAATATTCTACAGTGCTGACTCATCCCTAAATTACGTGGCCGATTTGTGTGTAATTTTCACTTCCTGAAAGGCCTCCGTGTTCTACACATCTTCCCTAGTAATCGCCCCTCTAAATTTATTGCACTGTAAGTGAATTGACAGTCAGAATATTGGTGTCTGCATTTGTCATCATTTTGGCAATAAAAGGCTACAGTGTTCTGTCTCACAACCGTTGATGCCAAATGCTGCTTCAGCAGACATTCAGTCAGGACTAAAAACAGATTAATTACATATTATTAGGGCTCCACAATATTGGAAGTTTTTCAGATATTGCAATGTGACTTTTTCATATTGAAAATTATTGCAATTTTTATACAGCAAAAAAAGTTTACCCTAAATAAACTTTAGCCAAATATAACTTCTTATAATGGAATCTGTCAAATAATTTTGTGGTATTGCTGGAGCCTGAAGATTATCACAGTGGTCCCGGGTGAAATATCAATGGTAAAAGGGAAAAGCAATAAAATAAATAATAGACAATAAAATACATGAGTTCTTCAGAAGGCCGTGGAATGTCACGCTGCTTTGATTGTCTGCTATACAATCCAGTGAAGTTCTGTTCTCCTAATTCTCTTAGGCATCTCAGATAATATAGGCATTTTGCAAGTCTCTTAAAATTTCAAACATTGAAGGAGAAGGAAAGAAAAGCAAAATTAATATAACAATTAACATGATTAAAATAACTAATTTAAATTGACACAACAGTACTGCCAAAAGATGAGGCACCAGAAGATAGGAGGCTGGATGAAAAGGTAGTGGTGGAAGGGACCGTACAACTGATGGAAGAGAAGGGAAATCTCCTCAAGTGCAGAAGCCGGATATTCCAAAGGCCATAAAAACAGCAATGAAAAAACAACTCGGACGGAAACCAATAGAGCTCGATTTCTGCCAATGATCCCAGAATAGACAGCAGTGAAATATTTCAGACCAAAGAGCTTGGCCAAGGACCAAGAGGGACTGGGCATACCCCGGAGAGGAGTCGGGACATCCAAGGAGGAGCCCGCGGTTGGCCTTCCTTCAGAGGGTGTGTCTGGGAGAGGCAGAAGACAGCAGCTCTTAATGGATCTTACCGACTGTCTCGGTATGCAAAGTGGTGAAATGACTCCAGTCACTGGGCTCAGCTAAGATGCACGTCCGGTTTCATTTAACCACCTTTGTCTGTCACCTGCATGTCACACAACTTCTTTCTGCCCAGGGTGCCTTTGAATGCTGCTCCAACCCACCTATAGTTCGCGGCCTTGATTCTCACCCCTTCCTCCTCTCCCAGCTGATGGCCAGGTGTTTCTAATGAACATGAATCTTAATTCCAGCTGCCCAAGGATTATGCCGAATCACTGTCTTCTGTGAGGCTGGGGTCAAGAAGGAGGATGAATTGAAAGCAAAGTCAGTCCTTCGCTTTCATGCCGTGTGGTTTTAATCTGAAGGGATGCAGGATTTTCCAGGCATTTTTTCATTGAACTGGTCCAGCATAATGTGGGTCTTGGTGTGGGCCGTTACGTGAGCCATGATATGGGTCATGGTGTGGGGCGTGATGTGGTCCTTGGTATGGCCTGTGATGTGAGCCGTGATGTGGGTCTTGGTGTGGGCCGTGATGTGAGCCGTGATGTGGGTCATGGTGTGGGCCGTGATGTGACCCATGATGTGGGCCCCTGATCGACTGCCAGCTGTTTTCCAGAGCGATGCCTGCTTATTCATGTCTGTTGCAGCATCAGTTTTCCGGATCCTCTTTGGAAATAGACTTATTCTTGCCGCTTACATGCATTTTTAGCTGCTTAACTGGTGCTTTTACCTAAGCTGCTTACAGTCGAATCCTTGTATATAGCTGTCTGCCTCAATGAGGAACGGAAGGCTGGGATCTGGGAATATCACACTGCTTTTGCTAACTAAGGTGTGTGTCTTTCTGTGTGTCTGTGTATGTCTGTTTGTGTATCTATTCTCGATGAATCTGGTTTCAATCTTGGCAGATATTGCCAGCTTATATTTTAACTCTGAGTTTGCAGCATCCAAGCTGAAGGCACAACTACTAAACCATTAGCCATTTTCTGTAGTGGAAGATGAGGGATTTCATTGCTTACTCACCAGTAGGATTATCTATTTCATTCTGATGAAATAAGGGATGTCACAGTTACTGATTTGGTAGTCTGAAAGTAAAATATGGGGTCAATTAGTTCAAAACATAGATCATAGTACCAGCTTGTGTCATTTTTAATTCATAATTAAATCTACCCCACAGATCTGTTGGTTAATTTTATCAGAGTAAAAAATTATTAAACGCAGCTAATTCGTGTCAGCCAAACCCCCCCTTCCCCCCGCCCATGCTCGTCAGGCAAACTCAGTGGTTGGCAGGTCATCAGAATCAGCAATATTAGACAAACATATATCGGTTTTTGGTATTGGTCAAAATTTCCATATTGCTGCCCCACTAGTCATTAGCCTTCAGTCCGTGTTTGTGCAAAGGCAGCGCAGTCCGTGAAGGATTTCCTTTTTAGGAGAAGGTTCATAGTTTGTGTGTTTTCGGGATTTCTCAGAATTCTGAGTGGTGGGGTGAGGGGGTGGTACCTGCTTTCTCTCTTTATGCTGTTCACAAACCAGGCTCACCCACGCAGCCATGGTGGGCTGATTACTTCGACTGGACCTCTCCTATACTCCCCCTTGATGGTGTGGTTCTTCTCAAACCCCGACCGGAGCCGCCTCCCCTGGCTTCCCCTCCCACAGGCCTCTTGTTGGGGTCCGGCTGCCTTTAAACTCCAGCTGTTCCTCGAAGGCGTGTGATCAGAGAAGTAAATGACTTTATTGCTAGATGTGTCTGATATTTCCTGCAGAAATGTTCCATGTCATCATTTCTCCTGTGTCATGCGGCTGTTCGTAGTGTGATGCTGATGTGCCTGATTATACGATGCACCATATAATGAATACTGAGTTTTAGGTGGTACTGCAGGATTTATCCCCTTTATCATACTTTAAACAAGCCTAATACAGGATAAGTACACTGTTAACCATCTCCATAGATATTAAAATAGCAAAGTGTTTTTATTGTTTTTTCTTTTTCCTCTTTAGTTAAATAGGTTTTTTCATTGGCCATTACTTTTATATGATTTTTTTTTAACTTACACACCTCTCTATGAGGAAATGTTACATTATGTAGGCAGAGATTTGTTTTCCACTGAACTCAGATGACTCTAAGCATCCAAGATTGATGCTTCATGTGCAGTTTGACGGTAGAAACTTTCCAGAATCAATGATCTTTACCAGTTGGTCTTGTTTCCGCAATCTCACCATTACCAAACCAAATGCTCTTGTCTCCTGTACTTGTCCTTATGCAATTCTTTGGCTCTGTCTTTAGTCTATATGAGTGATACCAGTGATATCTCTCCCGCAGTGTGTGTGGATGTAGCGTTCCGGTTGGGCCTTGACAGAAGACCTTACAGACTCTACTGTACCATCTTGTTTATAGTTTATTTCACTGGCAAGGCTGTCCTGGACAAATGTCGCTCGACAAAAGCTCCTGCCAAATCATGGTGTCTCATTTCTGGAGGCGTTTTTGTGTTTGCCCTCCTGAGCTGAGATGGAGTGACTGAAGCTGAATTTCCAGGGAGGTGTTTTTGTAGCTGGTGAAATAACTTTATTAAGAAGCAGAACCATGAAAACAGAACATTTTGGGAGTTATGCGATAATTCAGATCGTCTAGTCTGAAGAGAAATTTTGACGAGTAATGGGAGAAAATCCCACAGCAGTTCTGAAACCGAAACTGCAATACAGACTTTCACAATCTCGTGTCACCATTCTGGATGACAGAACCACGATATCCCCCAACCCGCCTCCAGATGATTCGCTTCATTGGCTAGTATTTGCTGTGGTAAGAGAGAGGGAAAGGCATAACAATGGTGAGCTGATGTATAACAGGGCGAGAATGAGGGCATGAGAGAGCGGGCCTGTGCTGGCCTGCCTGAATGTGAGACCCTGCCCATGGTGCCTGTTCACCCGCCTTCATGCCCAGGACCCCCATTCAGCTGCCTGTGAATTCCTTTTCTCATATTTATAAGTGCAGTTACCGAAAGTCTTAAGATGCAGCTGCAGTTGACAGCTGGGCACTCGCTCACCCTCACATCTGTCCTCATGCCTGCTGCTCCATCTGGGGAATTACCCACGATGCCATCTCGTCCAGCTGCGTGTCATGCAGGGACTGTCCCTAAATTCTTTGAACGTGCTCAGCTGTGCCCCTAGGTTTTGCATAGCAGTCACCGGTTACCATTAAACCACATTCAGCACTAGTGAAAGGGCTCCTGTTTCCTGCCCTGATGTCGCCCGCAGCCATCCAGGGAGCTCAAGTTCCGGAAGCGTGTTGTTCTTGCGGAGATAACTGTGGCTCGCGAGGGGGGTATACTGGGGGGGGGGGGGTCGGCTTCCCGAGGAGCGGCAGCATTCCCCAGCACACATAAACGGACCATCCTGGAGTCCTGGTCAACAGATATTCCTCACAGGGCATTTTGTTCATTTTTATGGAGTGTGGCTAATCGGGAGCCTCGGAAATAACGACCATTGATTGGCGTCGTCTTTAGTGCAGGAAATTCAGTCCTGTTTGAAGCAGCCTGAAATCTGATGCCTCCTGTTCAGAAATTTACTTCTGGTGTCACTCAGTTCCCCATTTCCTTGCTTTTTTCTTTCCAACGAAGTCTCCAGACTTTATATGGTCTGTTGCATTCTCAGCTAAGCCATCCTGCTGGCTAGTTTCTCACACAGCGGCTCGGTAATTGTGAACACTTCATATGGTTCCTCGTTATGAATCTCGCACTGTGGAATTTATTACTCGCTAAGTCGTTAAACCTAACACAATAACAGTTCTTAATGAGGTAACTGGTAAACCAAATAAACAGCAGCATCCCTTTGGTAGATGCCTTTGCCTTTATAAACATCTTGTTCCTTTTTTTCTGTTAGAACAAGTTTTAGAGAAGATGTAATTTACTCAGTTATGTATTCAACCTTTAACCCATCCCTGCTGCTCCGGATGTCAGCTTTATTACTTTTATTTCTCCATCACACATGTAACCTGTGCAGCGTTCATGTGTTCCTGCACAGAAACCCCTGTTGTGCTGTCTTCCTGCTTGTGGTCCTAGCAGTATATTAGCACCGAGCTAACGGCTCCTCCACTGCAGAAAGCCAATGTTTTAGAAGGTCTCTTAAGCTCTGAAGTGAGTGTGCCCTGCGATACAGCCTGTAAAAGGCCATGCTGTCTCTCTGCACACGCATTGTATATGCATGAGGAAGTCCTCTGCAGTGTGGGGGTGTTAGGAAACAGCTGGGCTGCAGCTCATCTCTACTGTGAATCCATTCCCTCTTGGCCTGTGTTTTTTAATCTTTCTTCTTTAGAAGTTTTTGTTTTGTTGTTATGATGATGATATTTTTTGGATTTAATTGAAATGTTTTATTCAGGCAAATCAGTTTCCGGGGCATTAAAAATGCTGATGGCTTAATTCACGGCCCACACTGTAGGTTTAATGCTGTAGATGGGTCTTCCACATGTTAAACACTTAGTCAGATGTGAGAATTTGTTGGATAATCTTCACTAAGCAGATTCGTTTACCACTCTCCATGTAGATTGTGAGAATGCTGCAAGTCCATTCCCTTTCCCCCATTCCCCACCCTAGCTTTAATCCTGTCACGTGACATGTGACCCATATGAGGCCTGGCCATTCTCAGTCTGGTGGGACATCCAGAAAGTCCACTTCTTGGAGACATTCTCTGTCATGTAGTCTTTCTGTGCCAGTGTCCAGCGGTTCCTCAGTTGTTTGAGCTGTTGTCTGGTGGCCAGTGTTGGTCAGTTGGATTTTGACTGCCTCAAAAACAGAAGTAGACTGTAAGCAGTATACTTGCCCAGTCGCCTTGTCTAGGGCTTTTTGTATTAAAGGATTAAGGGATTCGACATGAACATGGTTCCCAAAAGTTATTTGGTAAACCCCAAAAGTTTGCTCAATAAAGAAAGTTTTTTTTTTCCCTCCGTCACATCATACGCTCTCACTGGCCATCCATGGCAGGAATGAATCAATTACTTTGGGATTGCCGTGAGCAAGCCCTCCTTGGACTTGCGGAAGAGATGGTTGGATGGTTCTTCCTGTGGGTTTCAGACTGAGGCCGCGTAGCATCTTGCTTTGTGAGCCCAGAGGAATGTGGCAGGCTGCACAGGTCGGGTGACATGGTCCCAGGCCCTTCCGCGAGGCAGCCGATACCGCATTGTGACCCAGCAGCACCTAAAGCTCACAAAGCCTCCACACTGGACCTCAGCTCTCATCTACTGCATAAATTACATTGCAGCTTGGTGTGCTGAAAATGAGGGAAATGAATCGCAGAGAATCACAGAATTGATTTTCATGAAATAACCAATCAGTAACCAACTGTATACACAGTGTATATATAGCTTTCTGGGCTAAAAAATTCTGGCCTGATTTCTGCATTATTACAGTTAAATATTGCAGTTTGCAGGCTGCATAAATTGATTTGAAAGCTGTTTGGCTTTGCCAAGCAAGGTCCTTCCATCTGGGTAGTGTCTGGGTATAAACTGCATGTGTGTGTCAGTATGTTAAATATTTAATGTGTTATCACAGCTTCTGCTAAATTTAGGAATTACCTCAGATTTTCCAGATAAATGCTGTTTCAGATAGGTCGGGTTATAGATATATTGATATAATTTAACATATAATATATTTCTTTGAAGAATTAGAAAGCAAAAACATAAAAATACAAAGATTACAATATTTATAGCAGGAATACAGCTGCATCTGGGAGTCGGTCCTGGAAGGGAGATGCCTTGTCGGTCCTGGGAGTCAGTTCTGGGAGTCGGTTCTGGGAGCGTGATGCCTTGCCGGTCCAGGGAGTCAGTCCTGGAAGGATGACGCCTTGTCGGTCCTGGGAGTCGGTCCTGGGAGGGTGATGCCTTGTCGGTCCTGGGAGTCAGTCGTAGTAGGGCAACGCTTTGTCGGTTCTGGGAGTCGGTTCTGGGTGTTGGTCATGGGAGTTGGTCCTGGGAGGGTGATGCCTAACCGGTCCTGGGAGTCAATCCTGGGGAGTCAGTCATGGGAGGGCGGTGCCTTGTCAGTCCTGGGAGTCAGTTCTGGGAGTCGGTCCTGGAAGGGCGACGCCTTGTCGGTTCTGGGAGTCAGTCCTGGGAGTCGGTCCTGGGAGGGTGATGCCGAGTCAGTCCTGGGAGTCAGTCCTGGGAGTCAGTCCTGGGAGTCGGTCCTGGGAGTCGGTCCTGGGAGTCGGTCCTGGGAGTCGGTCCTGGGAGCAACTTCCCCTTCAATTCCTCGCATTCTCCTATTTTTATGC
>JABFEB020000008.1:921926-934228 GCA_019775895.2 Stomatorhinus ivindoensis | reverse complement strand
GCCCCTGTTTTGTTTGGTGGGTGTAGCCCCTGTTTTGTTTGGTGGGTGTAGCCCCTGTTTTGTTTGGTGGGTGTAGCGCCTGTTGTTTGGTGGGTGTAGCCCCTGTTTTGTTTGGTGGGTGTAGCCCCTGTTTTGTTTGGTGGGTGTAGCCCCTGTTTTGTTTGGTGGGTGTAGCCCCTATTAGCATGTAGATCAGGATGCTTCTTGCCAGTCAGAATCAGACACAGGCAGTAATAGATGCTGGGCACTGTCTTCATTCTTTGATGTAGCTGTGGCCTGTGACTTAAGACTCTGCGCTATTCGAGTTGTTAGGATTAAAAGACAGACTGTACACTTTTAGCGTTGTATGATATTACTAACAGTTGGCATGTAGTGGGCAGGGCTGGGAGAGTCTGGTGACAAGGATTTCTGTGTAAAATTGGTTCCACCTGTCTGGTGATTTGAATATATTACTTAAAGTACTTGCCAGTACCTGCTTTTAATTTGTCTCATCTGGCTGAGTTTCTTCTTAATGTACTCTTTTTGCATTATCGTCTGCTGTGTGGTTTTCCTGTCGTTTCTCTCCCACCTGTAATAAACTACAGTTGCCTCTAATTCCCCTCTTGTGCTGTTCAGTTCGCCAGAGTTCGCGAATCAATTCGGTGAGTTCGCGAATCAATCACATGATTCGGTGGACAGGAGTTGTTTAAAAAGGGGGGTTCAACATGTGCTTTGATTGGTCGGTTCACTAAAAGGTCATTTCTCAGGTTGGACTGGCCCAGTAACACTTCATGTGGGAGTATTAAACTAGCATACCTGTGCTGAACATCTGACACATATTCAGCCCAGTCAGTGTCTCACTGGGTGCAGGTTCTAGGGGATTTCAGCTCATCAAATGTCCTGTTTGAAAGCCCTTATCCATGTAGAAAAAGCCAACGTGGATACCATTTAAGCCAAGGCAGGATATTTGAAACATGACCATTTAAAAAAACTTTACGTGACAAATGCTTTAAAAGAAACTTTACATAAACAAAAGGATGTGAAATCTTTCAGAACTAGATGTTGTTTGCAGCAGTAAATTGCCCATTTAATTGATGAAATATTTCTTTGATCTGTGGGCTTTAGATGAGTCTTGATCTTTAAATGCTCCTGGGCTTTCCTTACGGCAGTGCTGCCTGCCCTTACCGATCCCACCATGCCTCTTTCCTGCACACAGTTGTGCATAAATGAATTAATTCCACAAAGATGAAAGGTCCCGTCCCAATGGGCCCTTTTCAAACACAGCCGTGTGGGATCTGGGGGCCAGTCATGCCCCCAAAAGGGCAGATTTACCCTCCTTACCATGTCCGTCCACCGTGGGCTCTTCAAATTTCTTGCTGCTATCATCTGTCAGTGGAGAACAATCTGCGCCGCCACTGTGGCCTGGGTTCAAGGCATATAATGTCAGGAATAACACTTCTGATGTGTTCTAATGAGTATGATGATTGATTTAATAGGTAAATGTTTTGTTGGCCTAGACTAAGTGTACTCTGCAACATGGGGGCCTTTCTAAGCTACTGAGTGTGTGGGCAGAACAGCCCCATGGTTTGTTACCGGAGTGGTCCTCAGGAGCCTCACTTCCACCTTTTAAATGGCTCTGGGGTGTGCGTGTCCATCCCTTTTTCCTGCCGGGCTCCAAACTGTAGCACCCGCTGCCTGGTGTCGGGACCGTGGAGGTAGGACCGCCCTTACTATTGGCTCACACGAGCGGAGATGGACGTGAATCATGTCCTTGGCTCTCTAGAGTAGTGTTTTTCAAGCCTGTCCTCAAGGGGAAACAGTTTCTGCTCTATCTGGGAGTCCATGAGGACTATGTTGAGAGACAGTGCTCTAGAGCTTGGTGCGCTGTGATGGGAGAGAGGCTGTGCCCTGGGCAGACATTGGTGCATTACATCTGGAAGGAACCAGCTTGTAGAAAGAGGTTCTGCACTGCATTTTTATTGGGGGGGAGGGGGTCACAGGGTTATGGCAGAAGGAAGGAAGCAGTAAACCTCATCTTGGAAATGTCACTTAAGCCACCACCCATGGAGAGAAAATGAAATCCCCAGAGAGTACACAGCTCTGATGGGATTGCAAGTGTCTGACCACACAGGAACACCTCCGCATTCCTGTTCCACATGCTGCCAGCCTCCCAGAAACGCGCCCCTGCCAGTGGGCTGCGCGGGGGTGTACCCTCTACCCAGGATCCAGAGCAGCCATTTGGGGTCCTTCAGTATCAGTGTGACCTGCTCTTGCTCACCTCTGACCTTTGTCGTGATAATCCCTAATGGAGAATCTTATCAGTCATTGTTATACTGACCTTTTCAGAGTCAATTCTCGCATGGAATGATGGCAGAGGACTCGCCTGCCATTTTAAATTGATTTTAATCCAAAAGATTGCTGTCCCTTCCCTTTTCCTCATTCTTTGACACATGGTCTTTGTTTTAATCGTGGGAACATGCACTGTCAGTGCAGCATACACCTGCCTATCAGCATGATCATCTCTGGTGGTTTCCAGGTTGCTTCACCAGCCCATTGGCTTTCTGTTCCGGCTCCTTGGATCCCGCTCAGGGGAACAGTTTTCTGTTCTTGCTCCTCACATTCCGCTGTGGGGAACGGCTTTCTGTTCCGGCTCCTTGGATCCCGCTCAGGGGAACAGTGTTCTCGAGTGTTCTCACTCATGATCCCCCCTGAAAGCTGACAGCTCTGACAAAAGGGGCCATTTCTGGAGCACAGATCCACAAATCCTTCCCAGCCCCTCGAGCTTTGGGCTCAGAGGTCAGCCATGAGTCTCCTCTCCCGCTGCAGTCCAACCTGCCAGGCGACTGTTGCCAAACGTGCCAGTTCCCGTCTCTCCGTGGCTCAGCAGGCATAGCATTTGCAAGCTGCCGTCTGGCTCCGTTATGCTGAAGTCCAACACGTCTGTTACATGTCTGTCATCGTAAATTAATTACTGTAATTCATTGCATCAGTTAAGCAAGAATGAAAAACACTAGCAGCCGGTGACTGATTTAGTTACTCTTACAACACATAAACAAATAAAAATAAAATCTCGGGATGGTCAGTCCATGTTTGGGACCCTGGCTTTGGATGATTGTCTTGCAGGATGCAATGTGAAAGAGTGCAGTAGTTACGCTGTCAAACTGGTTATAGAAATGGATGGGCTAGCTCTCTCTGCTGGCTCCTGGCTGCATGTCATCTGGGGAAGCTCGTCTTTTCAGCAATATGTCTGAGCATATTAGAGAATGGGCTCTTTTCAAATGGCCGCTGATGAGGGTGGTCTCATACATGTGTGGCGTGTGATGCTCAGTGGACGCATTGCCACATCCTGGAATGTTTCCGCTCTTTCAAATAACTTGAAGCATATAATTATGCACTCAGCTATAATGTCCATGTCACCAGGGTCAGCAGTGACTCATTTTTGCCTGCTGTGTCTCCAGGTCAGCTGGGCACGGGACAGGGCTGCCCTTTGTCATGTTTCTGTTTTCGGAGTCTCCAGCTGCATGCGCTCTTCAGTACCTCCGGGGTTCAGGATTGTTCCTCAGGCCTTATCTGGCATCTCAGGCCGCTGCTGTGCCCCTGGATGCCGTCTTGCTGCTGCTCGCAGTCATGTGTATATTACATCCCAGACCATAAGCAGACGGTCTGTTAGTGTCTGTCTGTTTCATGTCCTGAGCTTCCAGTGTGTCATGCTCGACAAGACTGCGTATGGTGCTCCAGAGCCAAAGCTGCCTTCATGTCTGTTGCTCCATCATCTCTGTCAGTCTGCTGCTTCCACAAGGGTCCTGGAAATTTCTAGTTTGTACTGACCTTGGGGCCATGGCCTGTGCCTCTTCTGTAGGGCTCAGCCGGCAGCACACCTGAACATCTTTCAGGCTTGAGTCACATTAATCAGCCGTCTGACTTTGGAGGCCGTTGCTAAAAATACCCTGTAGCTGTCTGCTCTGTGTGCCATTTTTCACAGTAATGTGAGCTGGTGAGAGTTGGGCCAGCAGCTCACAGGTAGCGGGGAAGCTGTCCATGGCTCTGCAGGCCGCTGGCCTGCACGGGACCTCGCAGGGAAACCGGTCTCAAGCTATTGTCCAGATTAGCAGGAAGCATGTTTGTCTCTCCAATGCAAGATCGGCATTGTGCATCTTTCAAAAAGACTTTGTAGCAGTGCTGTTTTCAGTGTATACAGGTTGGGTGTGAGCGCAACATGCTTTAGTGGTCAGGGTGTCTGTTACTCCTCCCTCCCCAAGTCATAGACGTTGGCTGAGCTGACCTGATATCATGGCCCAATCAGAACTGATGAGTCAGTGATTAGTCAGTGATGAGTCAATGATCCCCATGTGAGCAGATCCCTGGAGCGATTCACAGGGTTGCATGGGGAAGAGCCTAGCATCCTGTCACCGCGGTGACTGTCCCTGCCTTTACCCAGGGACTCCTTGCAGCGAGCAGGGAGGGGCCATCGTCCTGGGCCCCTGCAGCTGGGGACTCGCAGTGAAGGCAGTCTGCAGGGAGGGGCCATCGTCCTGGGCCCCTGCAGCTGGGGACTCGCAGTGAAGGCAGCCTGCACGGAGGGGCCATCTTCCCGGGCCCCTGCAGCTGGGGACTCATAGTGAAGGCAGTGAGCAGGGAGGGGCCATCATCCCGGGCCCCTTCAGCTGGGGACTCGCAGTGAAGGCAGCCTGCAGGGAGGGGCCATCGTCCCGGGCCCCTGCAGCTGGGGACTCGCAGTGAAGGCAGCATGCAGGGAGGGGCCATTGTCCCGGGCCCCTGCAGCTGGCACTCGCAGTGAAGGCAGCCTGCAGGGAGGGGCCATCTTCCCGGGCCCCTGCAGCTGTGGACTCACAGTGAAGGCAGCCTGCAGGGAGGGGCCATTGTCCTGGGCCCCTGCAGCTGGAGACTCGCAGTGAAGGCAGCCTGCAAGGAGGGGCCATCGTCCCGGGCCCCTGCAGTTGGGGACTCGTAATGAAGGCAGCGGGCAGGGAGGGGCCATCTTCTTGGGCCCCCACAACTGAGATCATGGAAACCGAGATGGGGAAATGGGCAGAGACAGGACAGGAGAGCCCCCTGCAGTCGGGCACTGCCCAGGACCAGTAACACTAGAGGGTGAGGTGTCACAGGCAGCACGTAGATGCCGTTCTGTAGCCAATAAGCAGCATTTAAATGAGCATCTCCATCATTTCCAGCTATCTCATTTTAATGTGACTGATCCTTACAAATATTGTAAGGAAATGAGTCGCAGTTAGAGAAAAGAACTTCAGTATAGACTTTCTATAGTGTAGTACAGTCAGTACCTGGATAAGAGTTAATATGCACCGATCTCTAAAGGATAAATCACAAAACCTGCATCTGCGAGGCCCTGTAAGCTCACGCAGGTGCATGTGGAGGGCAGCACACGACCTCGTGGCCATGGCGCCGGTCACGGCCCCCACGCTAACACCGGGGGTGTTTAACCCTGTGTGCTGCTGAATGCCTGTCATGTTGTGACTATTACACTGTTCATTCAGTATGCCGGTTGTTGTGGGGAGTCGGACACTGCATCCATGGGCGACTGTCACTCATGTGCCTTAGAGGAGCGACAGATCAGGGTTTGTCAGGTGATCGCTGGAAATTTGTCTGCTGCCTTTTGAAAGGCATTTGAGGCGTGCATTTTGCTTAGCGGGTTTTTATCACCTCCTTAATTTACAATATTAAAGGTTTTGCAAAATGTTTTTCTCTGGCCGATTACTTGTGGCCCCAGGTTTCCACAGACGCTCCCCCCCCCCTCACCGCACAGAGGAGAAGCTGTATGACATCATGGCCGTCTCCTCATCGCCGGCCGCCACCATGCCCAATTCTGCCATTTGTTATTTCCCGCAGCTCTAATGCTCCATTACAAGTGGAAGCGATAGTGGAATAGTCGGCGAACGCGGTAATTATTTCTGCGAAAGGGATGGATGTTCTTGCCGGTGCTTTTAGCTGCTCCGTTTTGGGAGGAAGCAGCGATTTTATCGCACGGTGCTGATGGTATCTCTCACCCACTATCTATTGACATGTCTGCCATGTCTGTCGAGTTTTATGAAGTTCTTAAGGTTGAATTATTTTGGGTCACTGCTAAGTAGGACTGGACATCATTCAAAATTTTTTAATACCAGTACCGGAATGATACCTTGATTTCAATACCAGCTCCTGAACAATACCTTTCTCCGTCTTCTATTTATATTTTACTTGTTTGACTAGCCACATGTTTATAATTCATAAATTTATCTGGCCAGCAGATCGATCTTTCATTCTTCCCAGAATAAAAAAATGATGTAACGTTTTTCCACTAAAGCGCTGGCACGTTTCACTGCTGGCGCTGTCAGTGTATGGAGATGCAAGCAAAAAGCTATTCGGTCTTATTTTTGAGGTACAAAAATAATTCCATCTGCTCCATCCTTTTTTTCTGCACATCCACATAACATCCATGTTAGCGCCGGTGCTTGTGGTGAAGCCGTCGGCAAGATTACCTCTAAGCCCCTCCTCAGTAGTGTCTTTGAGGGACTGCAATAGAACCAAGTTCCGATGATCTTGCTCACACACACATGCATACACATAAACATCAACTCTCGCTCTCTCCGGGTGTTTCAGATGATGTACGATGATGTATTGATATATTTGCCACTGTATGTGGGGTGTATTTGCAAAGTCACATTGGTGCGCCAAGTTGCGAAAGTTATAAAATTGTCACACTCAAAAAATTTAGTCTCAAAATGTGACTAAATAGTCGCACTCCGGAACCCTGTGGAGCCACACTATTGATTTTGCAGTCTTTTTTTTTTACACTATATGACAAATTAAAACAACCACACACATGTGAGCCAGTTCACGTTTTCCCTTCCGACCTCTATAACATATTTGTGTAAAGTTACACTAGACAGCTAATCCTCAGTGACTCGACACAAGTATGATCTTTACACAGGTGTGCTGCAGGTTTATTAGCACTCAGATGCTGAGATTTACTGTTTGGGAATCATAATTCGGTCCCACAGTAGCGAAGCTTGGTACCCAGTCCTGCTGGATTGGCATCCCTTCAGTAGAGGAGGGAAAGTCCATGCCCCCCCCAGGCTGAACAATAGTAATAAACGGGGGGCTAGTAAACATGGTGGAGTGCACTTGTGTGTCTGCCTGGCCTCTGTCACTCGGCTGGGGGAGAGCCTCTTCCCACTGTGAGGTGAAGAATAAGCATGTGGGGCATGATCAGACATTGTCTGTCCCGGATCTGTCATTGTTCTCTCACTCTAGGGGCGAGGGGGCTGTTTTGGTTGTCTGGACAGTGGCCTGTGTGTGCCAAATGAGGTTGCAGTGGTATGAAGTCCCTCACACTGTAAATGTGTCTAGGTTGACGGGAGGATCCTTTCCTCTTCAGTTGCAGTGCTGTCGCTCTTCTTTTGGTGGCATAGAAGCGAGTAGATCAAGCCCACATCCATGTCCTCACCTCGGCACTCTTCCCAGACTAATGGACCAGCTCATTTTTGAATTTTACGCTACAGCGAATTAAGATTCCTTTCAGTTCACATAAAATACAGGTTGGGGTGGGCTGACTGGCACTCTGTTCCCTTGACGAGGGATTTGTCGCTCACCCTTTTCTTTGATGCGAGAATAGATGCTTTTGTGTTTACGTGTAACTGGGGTCTGGACCTGTAGTGTCCACGCTTTCAGCACAGGGCGCTGACACAGGGTCAGCCAAGCGGTGAGAACCCTAGAGCTGGGGGTGAAGGGGCTTCCTCAAGGTTCCACAGGCATGTGACTGTTCTCCCAAGGCCGGCCCTCAAACTGGCGATCTTCTGACCACAGGCACAGACTTAGCCCACTGGGCCACTCAGCACCCCCACATCTAATCTCATTGCTGCCTGTCAGTTTTCCTCCTCCTGCCCTACCTATAATCTTCCCCTGGGTTTATTTGTTCACGGCCTGTTTCCATGGTGCCCCCCCCGAATAGCAGCTGTGGGGCTTCCTCTCCGCTTGGAGCCCGTTCTGCCTGGTCGGAGCCGCTTTAGCTGTGGGTCGGCTTGGCCCTGCCCCTGTCCAGGGATGCCGGGACTCTTTGCTTTCCGGTTTGCACTGCGGCCCTCGATGCAGCAGCGAGGCGTGAGTCACGGCGGGGAGGTTCGCCTGAGATCTTGCCAATGTTTACTTCTGGGCCGGCCCACAGCACCGCTCTGCGGCGCGGCGTGACGACGCGGGACGGGAGGGGCCCCCTGGCCACCGGCAGCACCCTGCCTGCAGCAGTTTGTTTACTCTCGGCATGGCCGCAGATGACTGTGAGGTTTGACGACTTCCCCAGCAGGCTGGGGTTACGCTCAGGCAGGCAGCCCGAAGGGAATCGCCGGGCTAGTGCTCTTAGCTCTGCTGCTGCACTCCTGCTTCACGTCAGGCCATGTCCAAAAGGATACCTGGCCTTGCATGTACTACAGAATTCACACACAAGCATCTCACTTGCTAGAAATGAAACCCTTAGATCATGTTTCTAAATTTCGCCTGGATTATGAAGCTTATCCAGTGAGGTCAGCTGTGACTGCTAAGTGCCAGTCTGTCATTCCCAGATCAATGTTTGTTCTGCTTCTAAAGATTCATTTGTGAGGGCTGGTTGTTTCTCTGTCCTTTCAGCACATCCAAACATGTAAGCAGCCCCTGATCCTGACCTCCATCAGCCCGTATTCATCCCTTATTTGCTCACTTTTTCTTTTCCCCCTCTCCTTTCTTCCCCCTCCTGCAGGCATTTGGAAACGCGAAGACTGCTCACAATAACAACTCGAGCCGCTTCGGCAAGTTCATCCAAGTGAATTACCAGGAGAGCGGCACCGTTGGCGGGTAATGGTGGCCTGCCGGACTCCTGCTCCGCCGTCACCGCGTGGGCGTCACCTGGCTGGCTGGCTGCGGCTCGCCCGTGAAACGCAATCTGCTTGACATCTGATAACAGGCTGTTCCTGGCGTCCTGATAAAGCTAGTTCAGCTGGTTAATGTAGTTAACGTTCAAAGAGTCCTTACATTGCTCTCCTGGCTCAGGTTATCTTTAATTTATGATAGGAATGTGTAGGTAGGGAAAGAAGCTCTGCCATCCTCCGATTCACGAAGCTATAGTCAGGTGTCATTTCGCAACTCATTTGGCTCCCATTCCTGTCCCCTGTTTACATATAGAAGAATGTTAGAGAGATTGCCTTGATTTACTGGACCTATTTGCTGATTCTTGACCTCAGCACTTTTTTCTGCTTTGTAGAGCTTATGTGGAGAAGTACCTTCTAGAAAAGTCCAGGCTGGTTTACCAGGAGCACAATGAAAGGTATGTGAATCTTATCACCCAGCCAACCACCACACCTTTGGAAACCAGGGTTCGGGTCCATGTGTATGGAGTTTGCATGTTTTCCCGTGTCTTCCTCCGGTTTCCTCTAGGTCCTCTGGTCCCCCCACCCCGAATTTGATAACCCATGTGATGAGCAGTTACAGTGTCGGCATTCACCTGATGGAGGGAGGGCAGAAAAGTATTAACACTCTCTCATAAGAAGTTTACAAACGAGAGCAGGCCATTTGACCATCAAGCTCATTTGGGGAGAACTCAGCTAATCATCCAGAGTTAAAATCGTATCTAGTTCTGGTTTAAAGGAACCCAGAGATTTAGCTTCCCCTAAACTAGCAGGAAGACCATTCCATACTCTAACTACACGCTGTGTAAATTCATTTTAAGATGTTCTCCTGCTAATTCCCACATATGGGCATGAGTTCTAGTATTTAAACTAATATTGAAACAGCCATTTGACTGAACAGCATCCAGACCCGTTATAATCTTACAGACCTGGATCATGTCCCCCCCTTAGTCTCTTTTGTTCAAGGCTGAACAGATTCAGCTCAGCTAACCTCTCCTCATAGGACATTCTTCTAAGACTAGGAATCATTCTTGTATCCCTACATTGAACCCTTTCAAATGCAGCAATATCCTCACTCTTGTCTGATCGTTTTTGTGAATTAAATGTGCTTCACTCCACTGTTGAGATTCCGTGACATGCATTATGGTTACCATAGTGACGACTTTGAGCAAAAAATGACGATGGATGCAAGATGCAATAAAATCGGCCCCCTTTTAGACCCGGTCTGCAAGTATGATGTCATGAATTCTGATGGTCAGACAGTTTTGTTTTTTGGAATCAGTTTCCCAGAACCACAGAACCACGCAGGGAGGGGGCACTTTGGCCGGGAAGCCAGTCTGCTGCAGGGCTGACACAGCGGCTCATGGTGATAGAAAGCTGATCTGCCTCTTTATGTTTGTGTGGGGAGGCTGGAAAACCCAGACTGATCCGACATGCAAGAGGAAAACGTGCAAAACTCCACACACACAAAGACAGAGGAAAATATTAAAATATCTTAAAATATATATATTAAATATATTAAAATATACCCCCCCCCCCCCACCTCTTCATTAAAATGAATGGCACTGAAGTGCAGAGCGGCCATCGTTTATGCTGTGCAGAACCTCCTGTCATGTTGATATTCTTCCTGCCATGGATATTTTATTACCGGAAGGGCTCCTTCTTTGGGAGCCGAGCTCGTTAACAACGTAACGCGTGTTTCCTGCAGGAACTACCACGTGTTTTACTACTTGCTGGCAGGAGCGAGTGAGGAAGAGAGGGCCATGTTCCACCTGCAGAAGCCAGAGGAGTACCACTACCTCAACCAGGTGGGTGCACAGCCGCACTGGCATGCTCACTGGATTCCAGTGCTGATACCCACAGCAGAGGGCACTGCAGTTTATACGAAAAGTTACTTCTGTGATAGTCTGTCGAACTTGTGTTGTTTTCGTGAAATCTGTGTTTTGACAACATGTGTGAATATATCTATCTATGATGTATAATATGGTCTTTCTGTAAACTCTGCTTGTACTTCTAACTTGTCCCGGGAATCTGCATTTTTAATCTGCAGTAGCTCTACGCTTCTGCTCCCAGAGGCTTGTGGGAGGCAGACATGCTGCTCTCTCACCTTGCTAACAGGAAAATGGAAATGGGGGCCATTGTTCAGCAGCCCTAGGACCTTCTGCTTGATTGTAGACTGAGGCACACCACCCACTCTCCATACTCACTCCAGCATAACGATTTACAGCAACTCCATGTGGCCCCGCCTGTCATGCAGGCTGAGCACGTGACACCAGGCGCAGCCAATGAACCTCGGCGCGGCAACCATGTGCCACCGGGCACAGCCAATAATCTTCACTGCCGCAACCATGTGACCTGGCTGAAGTGCAGATTTTAGTGATATTTCGGATATTTCTGGCCGCACTCTGACTTTAATCCTAACGTGGTTTGCAAGTGTGCTCCACTGTCTGTTGGTACAGTGTTAATGTGTCTCATGTCCATATGGCCGTTTAGACCTAATGAAGACCTCATGCAATCATCCTGCCACGTGTAATTTCACCGTCCATCCTGAATGCGGCTTTGCTTATTGTTCTCCTTTATTTGAGTCTTTCCATGAAGGTCCTCTCAGCCCTCTGTATTGAGCTTGCGAAGTGTGGACACACGCAGGGCCAAGCTGGCTGTCTGTCTGAATTCTCATTACCCCCCCGCCCCCCAGCGTGCAGAAAGCGTGTTTGGGACCTTGCCTAACCCCATCTGCCTTATTTACAGATGACACAGAAAGGCCACACGTCGCATTGGGGAAATCACTGTGAGAGTGAAGCGGTCAGTATGTCTGCTCTTTGTATCAGTGCTGGTGTAGCCCTGCCTCCACCCCCCCACCCACGCTGGGCTTCTGGAATTCTCACCTCACACCCGGACCTGCCCCCCCCACCCTGCTTCCCTTTGCTTCTGTGATCCCTGCTTTCATTTTTGATTTGGCTTGCGTCCACCTGCCGCAGTCCTCACGCCTTCTCCACCCTCACCCCATTACGACCTCCTCGATTCGAGGCTGCCTCGCATCACACTGCCACCTAGCTGCCGTTTCACTGAGTTGCAGCACCTGTGACTCTTGGGATATGGGTCACATCCTCCATTCACCTCCAGGCGATCGATCAAAGCCCGGATAACTGCAGTGATAAGGCCTCTTTACACCGGCTTCGTATAAGCACCTGGGGCCTGCAAAAGTCCCCCTCTCTCCTAGTGCTCCTGAACCCCCCCCAAGAGACCTGCAACGCTGGTGCCCTGCAGCACATTCATGTCTGTTGCTAAGCACTAGGCTGTGGCCCCTGACCCAGGCTGCCTCACTGGATAGACTGTGGCCCCTGACCCAGGCTGCCTCACTGGATAGACTGTGGCCCCTGACCCAGGCTGCCTCACTGGATAGACTGTGGCCCCTGACCCAGGCTGCCTCACTGG
>JABFEB020000008.1:805044-816391 GCA_019775895.2 Stomatorhinus ivindoensis | reverse complement strand
ATGGATGGACATCCACAAATGTAACACAGAGTTTATCCATTTCCCCTGGAAAGCCTTGTATAATCAGAGTGCTGTAAGACTGGTGTACTCAAATCAAATTGAAAACAAATGCCTGGAAAATGCTTCGACTGTATTGATCTTGGAAGAGTTTGATTGAGATAATTGTGGTTAAATGTGTAATTTCACAATGCTTGCTTTGAAACACATGAATACGGCCCTCAACTGTCTGCCAAAATTATTGCCTATAGTCCAAATTAAGAGTGGAATTAAATCCTCTGTAATTAGTGGTTTTGGCCTTTGCAGTACATGGTCCATTTAAGGAAGTGTTTTTCATCTCAAGCTGAGAAAAAGAATATAAAAAAACTGCTAAACATTTCAGCAGATGGGGGAGAGTGAAACTGGATCCTAAGCAGCAGAGACTACAAATCCAAGTTAACAAAAGGATATTTAGCTATAAAGGATAAAATATTGCATTTGCTATTCAGCTCTATGTGCTTACAAAGCCATGTCCTCCTTTATCCTCTTTAGTAAGAAGTGTTATATATTATGTAAATGATTTCTGGAAAAAATGGTTATCATGTCTTATAGTGGCTCTAACCCTTGACGTCCAACAGAGGTGGACATGGCATAATCGTGACATAATCCATCCATAAGCCATTTGATCTTTGGGTCTCCTTGGCTGCTTTACACAAACTTAAAAATGAACCCAAATTTTACTACTTCAGGCACAGTCAATGAAATCTTCAGAGTTTCGCTGGTCACAGGTTTGATCCTGTAGATGCTGGTTGTTATGGAAGCCAGAGGAAGGTCGTTGGTGGCAGTTCTCTGCTTTGCTGTTCAGCTGCTCTGGCCTCTCAGGCAGAGTGAATGTCCTGTTTTGGGGACACAGAATGATTTGTGGGCAGTGGCACATGCTGTCCTTAAGACGGGCCTGCTGGTCTGCCACCCCCAGCTGGTCCTCCACCGATCTGGCCCCTTCTCCTGCCCAGACAGGAACAGAGGCAGCCTTGTCTTGTCCAAGCTGCCTGGCCACTCACAGTCTCCCTCTTGGATTCCTCCATCTGTCTCCATCCTTGCAAATCCTGTGTCTGAATAGTATGCTTTTAAGATTTAGTGATTAATTGTCTTTATTGACACACCACAGTACACAACCACAAAATGTGCTTTCTGCTTTTAACCCATATGTGACAATGTGACATAGCAGGGGGCAGCTAATTCAGCACCCAGGGAGCAGTGCTTGGTACCTTGCTCAGGGTACCTCAGTGGCACCTTGCTGGTCAGGGATCTGAACCTGCAATCATTCAGTTATGAGTGTGATTCCCTAACCATCAAGCCACCACTGCCCACAGCACTATGCACCACGGTAAAACATGTTGCCCTGCATCGCACCACCAAAAGCAGAAAGTCACTCATAAACAGAAATCCATCTAAATTGCAGTAATGAAGTGAAATGGGGAAGCGAGTCTGCGAGTGCGTCTGTGGGAGTGTCTGTGGACATGACTGTGAGTGTGTATTTGGGAGTGTCTGTGGACATGACTGTGAGTGTGTATATGGGAGTGTCTGTGGACATGACTGTCTGTGAGTGTGTATATGGGAGTGTCTGTGAGTGCGTCTGTGGGCATGACTGTGAGTGTGTATATGGAAGTGTCTGTGAGTGCGTCTGTGGGAGTGTCTGTGGACATGACTGTGAGTGTGTATATGGGAGTGTCTGTTGGCATGACAGGTGTCTGTGGGAGTGTCTGTGGGCATGACTGTGAGTGTGTCTGTGGGTGTCTGGGAGTGTGTCTGTGGGAGTGTGTGAGAGTATCTGTGGACATGTCAGAGTGTGTCTGTAAGAGTCTGGTTGTGTCTGGGAGTGTGTCTGGGTGTCTGTGAGCGTATCTGTGGGAGTGCCTGTGAGCGTATCTGGACGTCTGTGCGCATGACTGTGAGTGTGTCTGTGGGTGTGTCTGGGTGTCTGTGGGAGTGTCTGTGAGCATATCTGTGGGATTGTCTGTGGACGTATCTGAGTGTGTCTGCAGGCGTGTCTGTGGGAGTGTGTGAGAGTACCTGTGGATGTGTCAGAGTGTGTCTAGGAGTTTGGTTGTGTCTGGGTGTATCTGTGAGTGTATCTGTGGGAGTGTCTGTGTGTGTATCTGGACATCTGTGAGTGTATCTCTGGGAGTGTCTGTGAGTGTATCTGAACATCTGTGAGTGTGTCTATGGGAGTGTCTGTGAGCGTGTCTGTGGGAGTGTCTGTGAGTGTATCTGGACATCTGTGAGTGTGTCTATGGGAGTGTCTGTGAGCGTGTCTGAACATCTGTGAGTGTGTCTATGGGAGTGTCTGTGAGCATGTCTGTGGGAGTGTCTGTGAGCGTGTCTGTGGGCGTGTCTGTGAGTGTATCTGGACATCTGTGAGTGTGTCTATGGGAGTGTCTGTGAGCGTGTCTGTGGGAGTGTCTGTGAGCATATCTAGGCATCTATTAGTGTGTTTGCAAGCATGTCTATGATGAAAATCTATCATGTCCTCTGTCTGTTTTATACCCCTTTTGTAGGTGCATCATTGGAATGCTTGGGGTTTTGTTCCAGAATGTATAACAGGTCATATTTGGCAGAATGCAATGAAACTGGAATGAGAATGCACTGATTCAAGTTGTTATTTTTTATTTATTTGCTATAGGGGACATAATTAGTGAATGTGTTATTTATCAGTATCATCCGTCCATCCATTCATCTTCAAACTGCTTTTCCTGTCATGTAATAGAGATTTATGTGTAGTGGAACTGGTGTGCAGTTGTTGAAAGGACTGTCTGCATGAAATACAATATGTCTAAATCAAAAGATCATTTTGGATGTTGGAATCTCTTACAAATCCATACGCCACACTTGAGGTCATAATGCAGAGTCTCAGACTCGTAAAACAGATTCATGGACAATGGCAGCCATGGGCACTGAGGAGGTAAAAGCTCCGCCCCATGAATGTTTTAGCGCTGCTCGCTCGCTGGAGTGGGAACAAAGCCATTAGATTAAATTTTACTGCCAATAACAGAGATTAATGACTCCCCTAGCAGATCGGTGAATAGGTGGAGGAGGAAAGCAGAGGCGTAACCATGAGAGTTGTTTAAAAGAGTGTCCAGTCTGTCTTCTGTATGCTTAGCGGACGACGGTACCTACATATAGCCTGTGAAACAAATCCAAACATATATAGCTTCTCTAAGTAGTTCAACCATTGCATTTGTCAAAGTGTCAAATTATATTTACAGAAGTATGTTTGAAACATTTTGTAAGATGACTGGTATTTATCAAAATGAAAGTAATTAGCCATGTCTGATCGGGAACACTCATAACATTGTTCTGCAGAAATGGTGACTGCTTTGTGAATCTGTTGTTAGTATGTTAGGTGACACACATTTTGCTAGTTAATTGAGTTATCTTGCACTTGTTGTATATTCAGCTATTATCATCATCATTATCATCATCGTCATCATCTGGGTTTAAATACAGACAGAACCCACCTCTGACCCCTTATGTCCAAATTGCACCTAGTCTGAGTGCAGTACTTTAACCTTTCTTTGTAATGTCCCAAAATTTAGTGAAAGATTCAAGGTGACTTAATCAATGAATGTGTCACTGAAATTTATGCAAACAGACTGATGGGAAAACAAATCAAAAAATATTTATACATTTTCTATATTCTGAGGTTTGTTTCCACAGCCAAGATAAATTGAAAAGAATCCACCCAAAGAAACAAGCAATCATTTAAGCACCCCCCCAAAACATAAAATACTACCAATAGTTATAATAACAATAATGAAATGAATGAAGAGGCAACATGTAAGGTCAGTTTCGCACTAAAAATCACATTTTTCATCAGCTTTAATGTTAATTGTCATTAGTCGCTCTGATTTCTTGAGTAGATGAGATGTTCCTACATGACGCTTTGATTTCCATCCTGTGTTTCTGCATTTTGACTTAGAGATAAGAGGCATGTAAGAAGCAATCCATGAATAACTTTTTAACAATTTTAGTTCATTTTCATAGGGAAAGTATGAATGAATAAGCATGAATATTAATTGTAGTGATATTGATGCATTTTTAAGTTTCTTTTAGGCCAACATGTTATTTTTCAAAATAAAAAACCAAGTGCCCATATCATGAATAAAAATAACTATTTGTTCACATTTCTTAGTTTATTTTGTTTTGCCTTAAAGTGGCAACACAAGACACTAACAAATCAACATATGTACTGTGTCTGTAAGATTAAGATTATAAATAGATATGATAATTAATAAACTAATCTTCAGGTGCCCCCCCCCCAGTACCCAACAGGGCTCACCCTCCTCTCTGATTCTGGTTTAACCCCTGATCATTTTTATTTATTTATTTATTTATTTAGTGACCTCATCGGTTCTGCTGAAAGCTCCACATCAGAGCCTTGATGAAGGGGCTCATTGTGTACCTGGCCCTGTTTAGCTACGCCACACACTTTAACCACAAACACGCAACACACGAGAGGAAAACATGACTACGTTCTTTTTAATCATCCATCCATCTTCTAACCGCTTATTCTGTAAAGGATCGCGAGGATTCCCATAATGTATTGAAATGATTTTCTTTTCTGGAAAAGCTGCACTTACTTTATTAGTAGTGCTGTTTTTAGTAATGGCACTAAAGGGAGATTTAGAAACTTCCAACTTTATTGGTTACTAGCAACCCTAAAACACTGCCACTTGTACTACTGTATATTACCACAATGACGCGAAACAAAAGAATTAAATGTAACTCGAAATATAAATCCTCTGTTTTAAGTGTAAGTTACCATAATGTGGGTAAAATAATTGCTTATCACTAAAAATAATGGTACAAATCGATTAATTTCTTCAAATGAATTCAAATGATAGTGCCCGTCAGATGATCCGCCCGTCAGAGCCTCATGTGTGCCACGCCCCCCTCGTTACCTCGTGTCTGCTCCTGATGGAAACCAGCTGCTGTATATCCGTACCTGATTGTTCTGCGTATTTAGTCTGCGTCTAAGTCAGTCTCCCCCAGATCCGTCATTTTGTTTGTACTCAGTGCTTCGTGCCATGTCCATTTTGTATTCCGTGCTTTGTTCCCCGGAGAATAAAACTCCTTTCGAAGACTTCGCTGCCATCAACCTGTTCCTTGCTCGTCCGACCGGCAGCCGGTCATAACAGATATAGTGCTTTATTGCCTGAATGAGGAACAAATGATTAGGTGCAAAATGAAACATTCAGGACCTGCCTTGTGGTACAGTCGGCATGTGGACATGGAGTTTTTGCCTGCGCATACCGATGCCTTTCCTTAGAAGTTCCGCTGTTAAGTAGGAGTGCAGCACTCGTCACTCAGTAACAGCTGACGATTGTCTAATATTGTGCTGATGTGCATGAATACTGTCACTCTAGCAGTAGTTGCACAGATGCCAAGTAGTGGGAGCACTTGCTCTCCTACTCTCCTCCTTTTAAATATTATTATTACTAGCTGTTAGTTTCTCCTTCCTTTGTGTGTTATTTCCCATTGTTTGTTTCCCAGAACGGAGGCCATTACTCTGCTGTGGTCCTGCGGGAGTTTAATCATACCAGAACCCAGGAGGGTCACACAAAGAGCCCCCTCCTCTAGCAGAATGCGGCTATCGCTGGCAAGTTCTGCCACTTCGATTTCCATCCTCTTAGACTACAGACTAATTAGCTTTTATTATTGAAAGGCAAAATTAATTTCATAGCCTATGTTATGAAGATTTTCCCTTTGTTTTAACAATTCCATTGTGCCTACACTCGATAAAGAGACCGTGCGCAAACTGCTAAACAGTGGCTCAAAGGGCTTTTTAGTTCCATGGCTGGTAAAGTGCTTTATTTCCTGTAAGCATTTGAACTGAGTTCCGTTATTCGTTGAACACTCCATGTAAAGTCGGGGTTTAAAAGGCCAAAACTCCACTGTTCATTATTAATGCTTTAATCACACACTTTTCTTTACAATGTCCAGTTTGTTCCTTTGGATTTGCATTTGGAGATAAGGAGATAGGAGCTCCTTAAGCAGTAACCCTGTGCCATGCCTTGCTGCAGTGTGTTCTACAGGTTTCCTGCAGTGAAAGATGCAGCCCAGTGTGGTGTGTGAGTCAGCGAGCCGTCTCAGCGAGTGTGGGACCATTACAGAGTTAACGTTCAATAAACAGCAATGTAAAAGACATCTGTAGTTTTTATTGATGCCTGGTATGCAGGAAGCGTCTGTTGAAAGATCACAGATAAATGTATTTATTATTAACTGTAGAATCTTGTCTGTCTGCCCTTGTCAGTCAAGTTATTGACTGAGTGTGGGGGGCTGGCAACTGTAAAACCTGGCAACATAGGGTATGATTATTAAATTTTACTAAAGTAAGGTTAGAGGCCCCTGGGCTTCAGCCTGGGTAAACCCGTATACTAAAGTGCCCTGATAATGACTGTATCATAAGGCCAGTTGTATTGACTGGCATCATCTTCCCTGGTTGGATGAGCTTTCTCAAAGTTGATTATGCTGTAAAACAATCCTGACATGCAGGATGAGGACAGTAAAGATAACATTGGAAAGCCAATTATTTAAAACTTTTCAAATGTGTGGCATTTATAAAATATGCATTTTGTATACAAATTTTAAATTCCATTTTAATTCAAACGTTTCTCTTGTGTAAAACTCATTTCATAGTGTCACATGGTTGTTGCTTGCAAAATTAATTGTATAAACAATTAGTTTATTTTCAAAGACTGATACAGCACATGTTGTATATAAAGCCTGAAATAGTGTCGTATTTATTTCAGGACCTGGAGCTTTACAAAATCCTGAAAAAACCCGTAGCACAGATTTTGCTGGTGCGGACCATGTTGTTCACTTGATTGTTGTGATTCTCCTTTAACAACTTTCCAAAATATCCCTGTTGATCAGCTCTCGTGATTTCTTATGTGCTTCAAACATTAAATGTTAATGTGTGCATACATTTTTCAGCGGGTATATTTCCAACATTCCATTTATTTTTTGTGCCATGTCGAATATAGTAGCCTACCTATAGGCCTACGTGTGTCATGTAAAAGACCGTCCATGGTTTTAAATCTAGTTATGCCTGTCAATAGTAAAATTTTGGACAAAGGCAGCCTGGTCAGTTTTTTTCCTACTGATCAACACTTAAGCAGTGAAAAAGACTCGTCCTGTCAGTGTGATTGAGACTGAAATGCTTACATGTGAGCCTTGTGTTGTTCTCCGCTGAGTTTCGCAAACTGTATTAGGAAGGTGCCACTTCTTCTCTGACTTACGTGTCACAATCAACACTGCCAGCGGCAGAGCAAGTCGGAACAGATCATACTTTCATCGCGATTCCTCCGCTTTTCCGCCAAGGACCTCCGGCTTAGACTCACTGATTAACTACAAACCCAGTGAAAGGCAGATATGGAGCATTACACAGGAAGAGCCCGTTCAAAGGAAAAGAAACCACGAAACTGAAATTGACGTGTGGGGTTGCAATTTTTTCTTTAGTAATTTTCGATAATAATAGGTCATATTGTCATTAACAGTGCGCTGGCTGTTTTCCGCCTGAGGCTTGAGAAATATTGAAAACTATCATCTACTGTGACATGACAAGTGGGGCTAACCCGGGGCACGTTTACATAAGAAATTCTCGATTTGTCTAATCTAAAATGTTTTTTTTCTCTGTTGAATAAATGTCATAAATATCCGTTCATATTAATTAATCTATTCCCGGAGATCGTTATTTAAACAACAACCCCACAGATATGCTGCGCAGAGACATTAAGCCAAGGTGTCAGCGGGCGGCGCTCTTCCCCATGACCTTGTTCGTAAAATGTGAAATCGAGGAATTTCGGGAAGTATGTGGACTAATTTCGATCGTAAAATCGACACGACAAAACTGGCGACAAGGCCGCAGTTTGTGCAACTTTGAAACGGAAGTAAATTATTGACCCCGAGCTACTTTCTGCCGAGTTTGATTGATTGTGTGCAAACCGCCAATGTGTCTGAACAGGACATCGGGCTGTGGAGTATGCAGGCGTTAGTGAACTGCAATTAAATAAACCACCACGCAGAGTTTCAGAATTTACATAATAAATACGCACAGATGTGGGCTGAATAAACATAATTTTAACGTGTGTGTATTGTTCCCCATCTTCTGTCGGTGGACTTGGGTTTATTAACCGGCCGGACATTGCTGGTGTTTGGCCAGTTGCTCTCTCCGGTCCAGGCGGCTTTGCTGACGATCCACCGGTGCCACTCCGCCGGGATGGCTGGTTATAGCGTTGGACATGATTTATGAATGGATGCCGAATTCTGCTACATCTGTAATACTTGGGAAAAGTGAGTGTGTGTCATGCACATTAAGTCTCGTGGCAATCAAGGGTTAGTCATTGGTTTATTTCGCGAAATCCATTTCCATGGAGCCAGGTATACATCTTAAAGTGTTTTTCAAATAAAAGCAAGCTGGCTGCAGTTTCGTACGCAAAACATAGAACGAATTTCTATGGGAATTTTCAAAAGAATTCAGAAAGGTACATGGGGTAGCCTATAAATTACAGCTACTGTGTGGTGATCATTAAAAATCTATTCTCTTTAACTTGGCTTCGTGGATTTAATTGACCAAAAGTAATGAAATAAAAATACGTTTGAAAGACCATGAACTACCACCGAATTTGTAATTGTAGTATATCCATCCATCCATCTTCCAACCGGTTATCCAGTACGGGGTCACAAGATGGCCTGTAGTCTGTTTTAGGGAACACAGGGCAGAGATACGCCTGTCCATCGCAGAGCACACGAACACACATTGTATTCGTAATGCATTTAATTAAAAAATAATCTCACCTAGGTCCAGCAACGCCACGCATTTGACTCGCTGCTCTGCGCTTTCTGAATCCATTTTGTCCTGCGCTCCAGTCCCGCTTTTGCGGGGATCCGCTCCGGATTCCTGCTCCTTCACTCTGCTGTTTCTACTCACTTTGCTTTCAGTAGTAGCGGCTTCGTCTCTGGCGACGGGGCTGGATTTTCTCTTTCCACCTCACCTTGGCTGGATTCTCTTTGCATTTTCGGATAGTCTTTTCCTTCATTGCCCGGTATTCGTGATCAGAAGGCCGATGCCGTCACCTTCCGATCGCTCCCGTTTGACCATGGATTGACTTCAAGCTTTTCTTCAACCCCCCCAAACTGGAGAAAGCAGTCAGATCCATCGCTTCTCCTTGCCCGTCTTCTCCACACTACTAGCTGGCCAACTAGCTAAATGTTTTCACCGGCTGGCTTCAAACCTCTCAGCTGCCGAATGTTTAGTAACGTTGCTGCGGAGAAACTGTGAACTTCTTCGCTTCCCGGTCGCAAGGAGCGAAAGGGGCAGCGGAGGATTTAAAATACGGATTTCCCCGAAGGTTTTTGTATAAACACTAATTATTTTTTTCTGAAAAGTGATGGCGGAGCGGGGAGCACGATTGCTCCTCTCCCTCTCTTGTCTCACCTTTCTTTATTCGACCACCTTGACCAAGCATGCTGACAAAGGTAAGGTTTCCAGCCTCACATCTCACCTTGATCATTCCAATTCTAGCAGACCATTATGATAAAGATGCTTCTGCAAACCAAGGAAGACCTATAAAGTTGAAGAACTCCCCAGGAATGCCTCCACATCAGGAGTAATGGAATTCCGCTCCATTCGATGGTTACTTAGTTGGGCGCATAACTGGTTATTAATGGGAACAGCTACATTTAGCTATAACTACCAGTGGCGTGTTCCTGATAAGACCCACCATTAATTAAAGGCTTATTCCCTGATCACTGTGCACATTGCGTCATTTTGGATGTAGTTTATATGTATTTAATTTCGCATTTCTTTCCAAGACACACATTTAGCGTTCTGCTCTTACAGTTCGTGAAACGAATTGGGATGTATTGGTAAACATGGTTATCTTTGTAGGTAATTCTGAGTGTTAAAAGGCTTTATCCCCTGCTAGGTGGTGAGTGCAGACTGCATGTTTTGTGACGGTGCGGGCCGCTGTGTGGGACATTGTCTCATTGTAATACTGGTTACCTGTTTGATTTTTATTTCTACACCTGGTGGAGATTTCTTTAAAAGCGAGAGGGCCGTAAACATGATGTGAACATATCCGCCTATACAGATGGTTCTTTCCCCCTAATAATTATACAGAACTACATAATTACTACTGGTGGCTGTGCGTCTATTTTTACGCTGTCTGTTGTCCGTACGTCGACTCTAAAAAAGTCTCTGCGAAACAGACAACATAAGACACTGTAACAAATGTAAAATGAAACAACAGGTTACTACCATCAAAGGAGTGCATCGCATATTGTTAACGCGACAATTTTGTTTTACTTTGAATACGAGTCAACTCTTTGGAATTAGTCTGTCACTATCAAATAATATAGTTTTTTTCGAGGGATAAAACTAGCTGTAGTTGAATTAAGTGTTTCATGTATGCATTATTTCATCTAGGTGTATGTTTAAATGGTATTCTGCCATTTTTGTACTCATTTATTTAAATATGCATATTGTTTCCTGCACTGGCAAAAACCAGCATGGCACCAGTCTCTCCAGACCAGCTGGAATATCCATTTAATGGGTGGTTAAAGTTCTATATTGTTTAGAGGCTGATCACAAAGTAATCATTTTTCAAATTCATGTTCTACAACATACCGTCGTATAAATGCGTACAATTTAAAATGAAATCGAAATGCTAAGCTTGCGAAGAGTTACCTTTGGCCCAAGTGAAACTGTAATCTGATATATCTCTGAATTTCAACATATGCCTCTCCAGGATTATGGCTTTTTGTGCTTAGAATTCTTGGTGGGAAGTCACGTGACTCGGATGCACATCCATGGAGTGGCGGCCGTATATCTGCTCTAACAAAGCGGCAATTGCCTGGTGTTACTTATTTCCTAAACACCTAAACAACTAGAGGTTCGAATAACTTATTTGCAAAAGTGAAGTATTATTCTGTCACATGAGAAATTATGTTAATGTGAATTTTTAAAGAGCAAAATGGTATTCTGATTTGGTTGTGAAGTACTTCTTGAAAAGATTTTTTTTTGGACTGGCTTCCCGACCGGAGGAAATGAGTGGCACGCGGGGAGTGGACCACGGCAGTGTGGTGGCGAGCTGCTGGGCTCGGCCTCGCGAGGCACTTGACAGAGCCTCTCCCCAGCATGAAAAGGGCTTGGCAGTGGTTTTAAAAAAATGCATGCTTTGCTGGAGATCAGTACAAAGGCAGGGATGGGGGTAGGGTGAAGTGGGCAGAATCTCTCTGGAAAGTAATAAAACCAGGAGATTAAGGGGAGAGGGGAGTTCCTTTGGGGGGGGGGGTGAGGACTTTGGGG
>JABFEB020000008.1:707182-720277 GCA_019775895.2 Stomatorhinus ivindoensis | reverse complement strand
CCCTTGTACCCCAAGATGTTGCTCTCCCTACGCCCCCCTCCACCTCACTGACCAGTGCCACTGCTGACCGTGTAACGCCAGGCTTCGCCGGTCCTGGGGGAGGGCCCACGCCCTCTGCCCCCCGTGATGTGGTGGCCTCGCTGGTCTCCACCCGCTTCATCAAGCTGACGTGGCGTCCCCCAGCTGAGCCGCACGGGGACAACATCACCTACTCAGTCTTCTACAGCCTGGAGGGCACCGGCAGGTAAGCCCTAACCCCCCAGTGTCCTTCGCTGCAGCTGCCTCACTGTCCCTCCACCCGGCCCCCTCTGCAAATGCCCGCGGGCTGATTACCGTGACTTAGCAGCAGAGTTGATGTGAGGCTTCGTTAAACCGCCGAATCCTGTCCAGGTGTCACTCACCAGCTGGGTTAATTGTGGTCAAGATGAATAATTGGGGATAATGAGTTAAACCGTTTAACCAAAGCGCCCTGCTGGTTTCAGGGCACAGGAAGATTAATAACATATTAAATGCAGGAAGCATAGAATATTCACTTTTCACTGGTTTTAAACCAAACCACAGTCATGTGGATGGAGCAGAAGAGGACTGATGCATGATGTCTGCACGGTGTGGTGGATGCATGGTGTCAGTACAGTGCATGCATGGTGTTTGCATGGCGCGGTGCATGCACAGTGTATGCATGGTATCTGCACGGTGTGGTGCATGCATGGTGTCAGAACGGTACATGTATGGTGTTTGCATGGTGCAGTGCATGCATGTTGTGTGCATGGTATCTGCACGGTGTGCTGCATGCATGGTGCGGCGCATGCATGGTGTCTGCACGGTGCATACCTGGCTGTATTCTCACTTCTCTTTTTGGATTTAAACGTCTCCCTCGTCGTTCCCCAGAGAGCGGATCGTGAACGCAAGCCGACCTGGTGAACTCCAGGTCACTGTTCAGAATCTGATGCCAGACACCAAGTATTCCTTCCGCGTGGTGGCGCATAACCGCAATGGGCCAGGCGAGAGCTCCACCCCCCTGTGGGTGGCCACCCAGCCCGAAGGTGAGGCCCCCTCCTCTACACACAACCTACCTCACAGAGAAGAGCACTCCCAACAAACTCGAGAGTGTGATGGACGGGAGGGGAACTGGAATTCCCAATGTCCTTTTGATTGTTCTGCTGACATCGTGTAGCCGGGAGTCAGCCTAGAGAATAGCAGAGCGATGAGGGTCCAGATCGCAGTGCCGTCAGTGGAGAGGAGCTTCACTGCATTCACACTGCGAGTTAGCAGAGGCCCTGCAGTGAGGCGTCTCCATACGTGCCTGACATGTGACACTCTTACTTGTGCTCATACCAGCAATCATATTCTCTCTTTGGACCCAGCTTTCTCTGCCCCCCATCCTCTTTGTCCATTTTTATCTTGTCCACTCAGTCTGATTTTCAACTGCTCCCCCTTTGTCCATTTTTACACTTTCTGCTTTTTAACTCTCCCCCTTGTCCTATTTGTCCATTTTTACACTGTCAGATATGCTGTTGAGCTACTGTGAACTGGCTGCCTTTCAGTTCGTTGCCTGGTCAGTGCCCCCGCCCCCGATATGTGGCGTGTCTGAGCTGGGAGCCGACGTGACCCCAGGGGGCCCCGGGGACAGCAGAGGCTCGTTTGTTTGGGTTTGCACCAGCTGAACAGCTGATGCTACAGCCCTGCGCTTCCAGCGGCCGACGGAGTTACTAATTGAACGTGATGATTCACGACCCCACTGGGCTAGCAGAAGCACAGTGATACAACCCCCCCCACCCTCCCCCCTGAGCCACACACCAGGCATAATTGAATTAACACTCTGGATAAATCGTTCCTGAAAGCGTTGTGAGCAGATCCCGTTTTAGGGCCTGTGTCCGTGAGCGCAGGTGCTCTCCTTTGGGGGGTGGGGAGCTCGGGGGGGGGAGTGTGGAGGTGTCCTT
The DNA here is from genome assembly GCA_019775895.2 of Stomatorhinus ivindoensis. Classification (NCBI taxonomy): domain Eukaryota; kingdom Metazoa; phylum Chordata; class Actinopteri; order Osteoglossiformes; family Mormyridae; genus Stomatorhinus; species Stomatorhinus ivindoensis. Next base: position 718,337 of record JABFEB020000008.1, on the reverse strand, counting down.
TGATGAAGCTGTTCCTGAAGGACAGCTGGACTGCAATAAGAGAGGGCCAGAAGTGCTTCAAGTTAATGGAACAGTCAACACTTGCTGAGGTTGCCTTGCAGGACATTAGTACTTGGGCAGAGGGGTGTTTGTTTCATATATTGACCATTTTCTTATGGCAACTTCACAATCCACTTAGGTGGTTGTGAGATCATTCGGTCATTCGCCCGACTGAGAACCTTGTCCGCCATCCTGTCTCCTGCTGCTGCAGTTCAGGTTCCAGGTCCGGCACCCAACCTTCAGGCTGTGGCCCCATTGCCGACCTCCATCGCCGTCAGCTGGGAGGTGCCGCTCACAGGCAGCGGCGAGATCCAGAGCTACAAGCTGTACTACATGGAGAGGGGCTTGGACACAGAGCAGGTGGGCACTGAGCTCTTCTTCCGGCTGTGCAGATGCTGTGCAGATGCTGTGCTTGCGTTTGCCTTGTCTCGTGCTCTTTCAGTTTGCGTATGGAGTGTGAGCGAGCGGAAAATGGAAAATCATCGCTAAATCATTAGATTTGTTGATCTGTCTAACCTGTAAGGAAACACTCTCCTTGTTATAGAAACAGCAGCTTCCCGTGCATCTGCATCTCATCTGACCTAGGGTGTATCAGGGCCATCCACCGGATGGCGCTCTCGTCCTGCTCTGCTTGCCTCGGGTTCCCTCTAGCTTTTCAAAAGTATTAGCCACTGTACTGGAGGTTTCATAGCCAGCCATAAAATGTACTGATTCAATACGGGACGCGCAATTTCATTCTCAAATACGGGACAATTCCGTATTTTAAAGGACGGGTGGCAACCCTAGTCTTATGTAGCCTGAGCTAGCACAGTTAGCATTAGCTGATTTTGTCTTATGTAGCCCAAGCTAGTACAGTTAGCATTAGCTGATTTTGTCTTATGTAGCCCAAGCTAGTACAGTTAGCATTAGCCAATGGGATCTTATGTAGCCTCCTGCAGACCTGCTGGGTGAGCATGGCCTCTGTGACCTGCAGGCTGACTGATGGGGAGGTTCTGTGGCCATGAGCTTGGAGGCTTTGAAGCCTTTTCTTTCCTGACAGGACATCGATGTGGGAGGTCTATCTCACACTGTGACTGGACTGAAGAAGTTCACGGAGTACAGCATCCGCGTGGTGGCATACAACCGGCATGGACCCGGAGTGTCCACTGAGGACGTGGTGGTGCAGACCCCATCAGATGGTGAGGCAGAGAACGGGGGGTCTCTTTGCTTGGCTGCTTTATGGTCTCATAAGGGTTACTGTGATACCCTCCCCTTCCCTATGAAATTAAGGTCCGAAACCAAAAAGGCAGCAGTAATGTAGTGGTTACCAGCACTGATTTGTAAGCAGAAGGTTACTCGGTCACGTCCCAAGAGGTTCTAGCTGCAGAAACATTAGTGACCCAGATTGCTCCTGTGAAAATCTGGCTGAATAAATCAGCAAAGTTTTAAATAGCTTTGCATAAAAGCATTAGCTGTTTATGCTGCCACTCTTAACGTAATATAAATACTGTTATAAGAAAGTTCTGCAGGGTTTTGGGCTGCTTTGGTGGGAGATCATGGACCAGCGACAGCAGTAAAGGAACTCTCTTAGAAAGCATGACAGCACTCTGCTTTTATCCCAGCATGTGAAAGGAGACTGGGATCCTTATCAAATCAGATCTTGCATAATAAAAAATTTTGTGACAGGATCTTTCTCCCCATTGTGGTTATGCCATAGTGGGTTTTCGCCAAGTCGCGGGGGAGCTACACGTACTTTGTGGACCCCCAGACTGGTAGGCGGGCCTCAGCGGAGATGTGGGTCGGCTGCTGCCCTGTGTACTGCGGGTGTCGCTCTGTGTTCCTCCTCACTGATGATCTTCTGTTTCGAATCCCCCTAGTGCCGAGTGCTCCTCCACAGAACCTCACCCTGGAAGTCCAGAACTCAAAGGTAAGGAATTAGAAATAAAATCACAAACCCCGGTACTGTCAGGCTGCCCCTGCCGGCCGACTGGCCGCTCTCCCTCTCCCCATCCCCGTCTTTACCCGCCTCTCCTGTGGTCAGATTCCTGGCCACCCCGGACATCTCACTGAGCTTTAAATGGCTTATCGCTTGTGCCCGTGAGAGCTTTATTCTCCGGCCGCGCTCGCTGTCGCGCTTGTCCAGCCTTCTTAATGGCCCCCCTTCCATCTGCACCCCAGACGGGCTGCTGGCGCTGACCTCCTAGTGCTGGGTCGGAGATGCTCCGGCGTGTTGAAGCAGCGGCTCGCTGCTCGTAGGTAGAATCCTGGCTGGCGCTTCTCTTGCTAGGCCACTAATAGCCAGTGGGTAGGAAGACCCTTGGTGTGTATTTTTAGTAACTCTTTTATATATGCATGTTTTAATGACTGTTGTAGTCCTCTATATCTCTCTGGATGCAACAGTGCCTCTTTTATGCAGAAGGTCCATGTTTATACCTGGACCGTTTATCATTTTCTCATTTATGTTGGCTGGAATTCAGCGTAAAAAAAAAAGCTTCGTATTATGATGCTTTGAGGTCTAATTTTACATGGAGGTTGTCCCCCCATGCGTGACTCATGCCCCGTTTGTAGGGGGGTGTGCTGTGGTGAGAAGGCTCTCCTTCCTCCTCGCGGGGACACCGTAGGCTGTTCCTCTGTCGCACCACCTCCTCTTTCCCTGCCCATCTGTCCCCGATCTGAAGCAGTCAACTAAATGTGTTTCCTTGATTTGTGAATAATGCAAAAATGTTAATGGATTTTTCTGGATTTTTTTGGTGGCGGGGAGGCATGGAAATGAAGTAATTGTTCCCACTTAGGCAGATTTAATAAGTTACATTCCCTTGGCAGAAAGATATACCACTAATTATATTTTCTAACGGTGTGTCCCGCTCGCTGCCTCGCCTGACTCCAGCAGTGGGTTGTCAGACCTCCAGCTAAAGACCCGCCTCCATTTATTAATCCTGCCTGCAGGGAGCGCCGTTTGCAGCAGTCTGGCTTATTTATTATTCATTTATTTTCTTGCACCCGGGTTTATGGCTCCCTCGATGGTCTTTGTTAGCATTGCGTGCATAAACACGAGTCTGCTTGGGGAGCGGTGTGTGAATCCGCCATTGGGGGCAGGGCATGATAGGGCCAGTGCCATGCCATTGGCCAGAGACTCTGCACATGACGTCTGCTTCTGGGGTGGTGATTGGTGGATTTGCAACAAAAAAAAATGCAGTGCGTGCCGCTCATGATGATCAGCCCTGCTGTAGGACAAGCATCCAGGTGGGTTATGTGACAGCTTATTTTATGTTTGATATGTGACATCACCCCGGGTTGCCCACAGACTTGCTGTATAGGAGGTCAGTCAGTCTCTCCTCAGAGCCTCAGGCTATTCCCCTCTCTTCATGAGTCATGCCTCCTGTTCTCTGCTGCCCCCAGAGCATCATGGTAAGGTGGCAGCCGCCCCCCTCGGGCACCCAGAACGGGGAGATCATTGGCTACAAGATCCGCTACAGGAAAGGGCTCCGCAAGAGTGAGGTGGCAGAGACCACCACTGGCACCCAGGTCTTCCAGCTCATTGATGGTGAGCACTACCTCCCCCCCCCACCATCTATGGTGAGCACTTCCCCCCTCTCCAGCTTGTCGATGGTCAGCATAATGCCCCCTGCCCCAGTGTGGTGGTGTGATGGGCAGGGATGATGGAAGCTTCAGGAGAACATGGTGCGCGTCGCTTCACTGCTCTACAAGTGCTGGTGAAAGTCGGGGACGACCTCGTTTTCAAAGTGGGGAGGAGAACTCACCTGCAGACCAGCTTCTTTTGTCACCTCGCTAGCTTTTGCAGACCCGAGGACCAGCTCATTACCTTTAATGTCAAATGAGGGTGTAGTTCGCTTGTTCAAAGCCCTTTTGCCAGCAGATCCAGCTATTCTCTCCAGCGGTCGCCGAGGGGAGTTATAAGGGGAACGTATCTGAGCCGCGGGGGACAGACAGCGACATTACTGTGCTGCAGAACGAGCGGCCTCCATCACCGCTTTTGCCAGTATCCTCGTTGGTGGACACTGGGATATGCCTTCCAGTTTATGCCATGACCAGACAAGCTCTCCAGTACAGTTGTTTGGATCCAAAGCAGAATTTTTAGCTATTACTGTCACTACTGTCTGTTTTTTAAACCACTCTCTTGTTTTTGAAGTCTGATCATCTTCCATCTCTTGACAGAATAACAGATTTTCTCTTACTTGCATAAATATTATACGAAGCGAGCATCCTGAAGTGAGCAGTAGTCTGAAAAATAATTTGAATTGGCAGACATCAATCCCAGATGACTGCGTGACTGAGCTGGGTGGGTGTCAGATGCTGGAAGACCCCATGAGTAACTTCAGAGGGTTTGGGTGCTGTTCCTCACTCTGTTTTGATGTTTTGGGGTGATGGTGCCTCTGGAGCTCCTGCTATCAGGGTGTGGAGGCAGTGGGGGCAGTTAACACACCCACCCTGATTACTGTTTTTTTTTTAACAATGGTGAATTTATTACCCTAAAAGGGGAAGGGAAAAGAGGAAGGAGGTGATAGGGAGAGAAGGTGGGTGATAGCTAGGCCGTTGTATGATGGAGAACACGTTTTGGGTGATGAAGATCCTTTCCGTGCCGCCCTTACAGGCCTGGAGCGCAGCACGGAGTATGCATTTCGCGTAACTGCCATCACGGTGAACGGAACCGGCCCGGCCACCGACTGGGCTACGGCGGAGACCTTCAAGAGTGACCTGGATGGTAAGAGGGCTAGGATGGTCAGGCAGGGGGGAGGCCAAGCTCCGGGGTTCTGAGTTTCATAAGGCACTCTCCATATCAGAGAAGAAGCTAAATAAGCCACCTAACCCCCCCCAGCTGGGGGGTTATGTGTGGGATGCACTAGTAGGAAATCAGCACTCGTCAGGTATTTGTAGGAAGCATAATCTGTCAAAAGAAAAACTTTTTTTAATAAATCATATTAATGAAAGCCCTAAGATGGCAGTTTATTGATTAACAGTATGTTTGTTTTTTGAGAAAGCTGAGCTGATAGCATTAAGAAAACATTTCCTATCCAAAGCACCGAAATGAAATCTGATAACTCACTTAGAATCAACGTCACGAAAGTTTAGTTTTGATTCCTGTGCTCCTTTGTAGCTGATTGGCCGATCTACAGAAGCTGTCAGTAAACAGTCATTCGCTGAGGAATGTTTTTATCTCTCGGAGTCTGGCTCCAGTGACAGAATTGTTCTGATTGTATTTCAAAAAGAGTATAATTTTGGCAGCTCTGGGTCGGTTAGCTTCGTGAGCAGCTGGTCGGCCTGCGAGGTCTGAGCAGGAACAGAACAGAGGACGAGTGTCCCTCTGAACATGTGGGGGGGGTTTGCCCAGCGCATGCGGGGCCTTGATTCAGCGACGTGCAGCCAGGTGACACGTTCCCAGTGTCTCACCCTCGTGGCTCTGCGTCCTGTGCAGAGACGCGGGTGCCGGACGTTCCCAGTTCCCTGCAGGTGCGACCGCTGGTCAACAGCATCGTGGTCAGTTGGACACCCCCGGAAAACCAGGACATCGTCGTGCGCGGCTACATCATTGGCTATGGCATCGGAAGCCCCCACGCCCAAACCATCAAAGTGGACCACAAGCAGCGTTACTACAGCATCGAGAGCCTAGGTGAGAGCGAATGCCAAGCCAGCACAGCCCAGCACAGCCCAGCACAACCCAGCACAACCCCACAAAGTATCACCCCTGAACTTTTCAGTGTGACCCAATGGAGCAGAATCCAGCTGGGCAGTGATATGACACATCAGTATATAATAGCACTGAATCAGTCCAGCTCCAGTGCTTGAAGGTGCATTTTCTCACAGCCACATTGTGGGACACTATGTTGCCACTGCTTGAATTAATACAGTGAAAAAAATGAAAGGCTGTTGCGGTTCATTTACATTTAAAATTCCCTTTATCATTAAATAAAGAAATCGTAGAGTTTAAGTGGCTTCCTTTGTAAAGATAATGAATCGGTAACGAGTGCAGCATCTCTGATCACCTCCTTCCTCTACCCCTCAGATCCCAGTTCTCACTACGTAATCACACTGAAGGCCTTCAACAATGTGGGGGAGGGAATTCCCCTGTACGAGAGTGCCATCACCAGGCCTCAGTCAGGTAAGACAGGCCGAGGAGGTACCAGAGGGCTGCCTGGCTCCGTAGCATAACGTGGGTCATTTTCCTCGAGCAGGTGGCCTGTGTTTCATGGAGCCGATCTCAAGATGCAACAGGACCCTGAAGAGCCAGTGTAGACATCACGCAGTAAATGTCTAACTGCACGGGCTTTTCTCTTCTGCTGTAAATCCCTAAGGAAGCATCACTTTGCAAAGTTCACATCTTCTAACACCTGACACATGCGTTGTTGAAACTTGGAAGTCGAGGGCCTCACCTACTGAGGATTCACCCGTCAGTTCGGAGTGTTGCTGTGGCATGTATGCGCAGACTCCTCCGCGTCAGCCTGTGTTTTCCCCCTTTTGGCAACACTCTGTGCAGCATGGCCTGCTGGGTAGACTCTCGTTGCAGGGAAGCCGGTCCCTGCGTGCCGTGGGCAGTTCGGCTGTCCGGCCGCGTAGCGGGGCTCCCCAGGAGATGTGAGCTAGTTACCGCTGAAGCAAGGCCTTGGCTCTGTGGCCGGGTTCACATCCAACCCTGAGGGCTCAGCCATTCATGCTGTCAGCTCCCCAACTCGCTTTTCCTGTAAACAGCCCCCGAAACACTCGCCTTTCTCAGGCCAGCTTGGGGGGGCAGGCTTCCTCACAATGTTGACATCCTTGCCTTCCTGACCGATTCAAGAAGTCATATTACATCTATATTACTATTGGTATATACATATTACATTTTCAACTCTGGGGAGTATTTTGTGATGTAATCTTCCTTTCCTGTTAAAAATAGTTATTTATTCCAGTGTTAGTGATTAGATCAGAACAGTGTAAATAAATGTAAAGAAATTAGGATCACATCTGCAGTGAATTATCATCTTGATATATATTACATCACTAGAGACTGAGTGTAACTCAAGCATGCAGTATCAGCAGTGGGACATGGCATTCATTATGATAGCTGGATCAGCCTCAGAAAGCTGCTTATATGTCTGTCTGTGATTGTATTTTCAGCTGTGGCTCAAATTCGGTATTTATGTTACAAAAGCGCCGTCCGTGTCTCTGTCATTATTGGAGCAGGGATTGAGTGCTTGGGCGTTGGAGCGCAGATGTTATTTTGAGAAAGCTGAAGCTTCTTTCTGTCAGAGTGAAAACACTCAACATGGCTGGTGAGACAGAGACCGGCTCTGAGGTTCCTATGCCCTTCCTGGCGCTGGGAGGAGCACACTGGCAGCTTGCTGACGAGATTATATCTGTCTCTGAGGCGTTCCATCCTCATGGTGACTCGCTCTTTGTGCCCTCGCCACAGTACATCGATCTGTGTTGTGCCCATGAAGAAGCTTCCGTGTTTTTGAAAGCCGGAGTACCCGTCGACATGCGGCGGGGCTTCCAGGACCCCCCGCGGCTCCGATTCACATGCTCTTTCGGTTTTGTCAGTGTTTCAAAAGCTCAGCCAAGTTGAGGAAGGAGCAGAAATTGGGTTCTGACTGAATAAAAATGCAACTTTGTGTAAGTGCCGGGTGGGTGACCTAGAAAACATGCTTTCAGAGAGTAGCACCAGAGTTGGGGCCCGAGGCCAGGTTCACACACAGATTTGCACCCTCCCTCAGCGCCATGCTTTCCACTGGGACTCACGCTTTCGCATAAGACACAGCTGCTTTTTATTAAACTGAACGTTGAGTTATTATTTTCTTAAACTGCTTCAAAAGTTAAAATTGCCTGATTATTTGACAGACTGCGGTCTCCCTGCATGGCACTCATTTTGCTCTGAGTTAGTTGTGTTCTTACTCCTATTGTGTGTTGTTTTTTAGTTTTCCTTTGAAAATCTTTAAAGAGTTTCTCCCTCTTCCCTGTTTTAAGCACCATTTTCTATAAACTGTGTAGTAATGGACTGCCACATGCTCTTTCTTGTCAGGTATCTTGAGGCCACTGTGTTTTCAAAGGTGCTATAGCGGTACCTCAATACTCTAACTCATTAGAACTTGAATTTCTTAAAAGTCGAACCAACCAGTTCGGAAAAAAAAATGACCTAGAACTCGATCTGAAACTCAGAAGTCAAACGACTTTTAGAGAGACTTTTATTGTACCAGGTAATACTCTGTACTTTATATCATTTTGGTAGCCATTGCTCACCAAAAAGTTATGCAATATTTGTACAAATTTTACATTTTATGAACAAACTGACAAATACAGAGTAATAATAAAAATAAACAAACCCTGACTCAAAGTAGTAGTGCTGTGTCTGGGTTTATGAAAACCATTGTTTTTTTTTACTTTACACATTGTTTGGATATATTTATTTTTTACTTTTTTACTTTACAAATTACTGTTTTGATAAATGTGCATAGATGTGTTTAGTATCTGCTCTTCTTGTTTTATCTGGTTCATTTTCTTTTTAAATGCTAAAAACATATTTAGGTGTAATTTTTGGGGCTGGGAACCAATTAATTGGTTTTCCATTATTTCTTATGGGGAAAATTCGATCAGAACTCAACCTTTTTAGGATTCGAACCCAAGTTCTGAATGGATTAAGTTTGAGTTCTGAGGTACCACTGTTTATAAAAATAAACTGAATCAGCAGAACACAGAGACCTATAATGGTGCATGTGAAGATGTATGAGCCAGATCAGCACAGGCCAGAAGGAGGGGGGACCCAATGGAGCAAAAATGTATTGTATGAATGTTGTAATTGGGGGAGAAAATGAATGCCGGTAACCTGTCCACCCCTCAGTTTTTCTTCTTGTCTGTTTTTGCTTTATATTTTATATCTTTACATGGTCGAAATGCAGTTGGTTGGCTAAACTGAGTGTCGGTCATGAGGTATTTTCCAGAAATAGATAAATGTCCTTCGGTCATCCGCTGCATTTCACTCTTTATCCACCCTGAAGCCTTCGGGTTCCTCTGCCCAGTGACTGGCTAAATGTTTGCAGTAACTAAAATTCACTTTTTATTTTGAAAGGTTGGTTGAATATGTTTGATCCCCTGGGTTAAGAACGCCTAATGGATTTATCTGAATGAGCTTGATCTTGCTGTCACTGACTAACGCTGCTGGTGATATTGGCGGCACTGCAGGCCTGCAGATGGCGTTAGGCGCCTGTCACGGCCCCCCTTCAACTTATCGCAGTGCTGAAGCACACAAAGTCCTAGGTGTTGTATTCCTGTATCCTGACGTCAGTTGATGTCCTGCACTAATATTATATTCTCTCTCTCTCTCTCTCTTCACCCACACCCAACTCTCCCCACCCCCATCTGAATTCATTAACACCCCCCACACCTGCCCCTAAACCCTTTCTGCTTTGGTTTTCAATGTTCTTCCTTCCCACACCTTTTTGTTTCTTCATTTGACATGGTGTTTAACTGCCCGCAGACCCCATAGACCCTGATGTTGATTTGTATGAACTTTTCCATGCTCCATACACCCCAGCACCAGACCTCACACCCATGCTGCCGCCCGTGGGTGTTCAGGCCTCCGTCCTGAGTCACGACACCATCAAAATCACCTGGGCTGATAACTCCCTGCCCAAGAACCAGAAGATCACTGATGCTCGCTATTACACCGTTCGCTGGAAGACTAACATCCCTGCTAACACCAAGTTCAAGGTAGGGGCTGTCCCTACTCGCGGGCTGAGGAACGTAACTCGTAGAGTCAGGTCGTGTTTGTTGATTTGGATGGAATAAATTCAGCCGGTTTGAGTCCAGTCCGCCAGCAATGCTGTGGTTCTTGCCAGCGCTTGTCAGGAAGCGTGCGTCAGATCCACTCCGGTACACCCCAGTGAAGCACAGGTGTCTGCTTTAGCGATGGTAGTGCTGGTCCACCTGGATCGCACCACGGGCCCAGACGTCCCTCATCCCTTGTGAGCAGCGCCTTGGCGTCATATGCGCCTGCTCTCTCAGAGAGCTCCCCCTGCTGGTCATGGGAGGCCACGGAGCTCATTAAGAAAGGCGCACAAGGTGCCAAATAAGCATTATACTGCAGCTTGTGTAGCTGAGTGCAGAGGAATCTGATATACAGTGGGGTTTATTTAAACAAGGACATTGTTTAAATAATGGATGAGGGGAGGTTTGACTCTACACAGCTGTGGGAGGCGTTTCAGAACGATGTGGTCAGCCTCTTGTACAATAGGAAATACACTATTAAGAAAGATGAGGGATGTCATTGTTTCTGATTTTTATGTATTTAAACAAAAGTGAAATGGCTTTGATGTTGTCAGAGCATCTTTCAGGACCAAAGACATGCAGAGCTTGATCTTTGAACACACTCTCAAATTACTTGTGTTAAATTATGTCTCCCTGGTTCTCTGAAACCCTCCATATTCTCAGTGTTCACCTCCATATTGTGTGTTGGCTTTTTCACTTAAATTGTTGAATATAGTAAGGAAAACATTTGTGTAGTGTAAAAAGTACAGCATGCTTTCATGTGTAGTTGAGATTTAGGGATAGTTTTTCTTTCAGTCATAATCAAGGAAAGAATTATTCATTACTATGCTAAAGGTAAAAGCAGTGAATTTGGAACCCAGTGAACTCCTTAGCAGATCAGCCGATGCCTCCAATGTTTGCAGAACGCCAACACCACCAACCTGAACCACATGGTGACGGGGCTGAAGCCCAACACGCTGTACGAGTTCTCCGTCATGGTGACCAAGGGTAGGCGCAGCAGCACCTGGAGTATGACCGCGCACAGCACCACCTTCGAGAGCAGTGAGTGCTCCTCAGCCGCCCTCATGCCGCCACCCTCCCACGGACCTCCTGTCAGACCTCGTCGCCACATTTCGCAGCACTCAGCCAGCGGTACAGATTGTAGCTTTAACGTTACTGAGGCTAACGCGCTAATCATCCGCAGTTCCTAGCTCGTCTCCCAAAGATGTGACCGTGGTGAACAAAGAGGACAGGCCACGAACCATCATCATAAACTGGCAGCCTCCCACAGAGGCCAACGGCAAGATCACGGGTAACGGGGCCGGGCTCACTGGCAAGCTGTAGAAAAAACTGGAATTGCATTGCAGTTGTTTTGAGATCGCAGACAGTTTGTGGGTAGGGT
>JABFEB020000008.1:677797-689444 GCA_019775895.2 Stomatorhinus ivindoensis | reverse complement strand
CCACCTAGAATATTGTGTGCAGGTTTGGTCACCATACCTTAAGAAGGACATTGCTGCCTTAGAAAAGGTGCAATGGAGAGCTATGAGAATGATTCCTGGTCTTAGAGGAATGTCTTATGAGGAGAGGTTAGCTGAGCTGGATCTGTTTAGCCTTGAGCAAAGGAGACTAAGGGGGGACATGATCCAGGTCTATAAGATTATAACGGGTCTGGATGCTGTTCAGCCAAATGGCTATTTCAATATTAGTTTAAGTACTAGAACTCGTGGCCATAAATGGAAATTAACGGGAGAACATTTTAAAACAAATTTGAGGAAGCACTTCTTTACACAGCGTGTAGTTAGAGGATGGAATAGTCTTCCTGCTAGTGTAGCGGGCCTGATATGAGAATCTGCAGTCGGACTTGTCCGGCGTTATGTAAGGCGGAGGAGGGCATCTCAGCATTCCTCTAAATCAGAGCTAGATAAGATTTTAACATCTCTGAGCTATTAAAGTTCTCTCCAAACGAGCTTGATGGGCCGAATGCAACGCAGCGCAGACCCTAAATCCGCCCAGGCGCAGCGCAGCCCAGCCCCATAATCCCGGTCCCTGCTGCAGTGCAGCTGAGCCCCCTAAACCAGAGTTGCCAAATTTTGCGAGTTTTTAGACCCCGCTAGCGACTCGTTTTCAAAAAAGCGACAAATCTAGCAACTTTTTCTGATGTTACTGGAGACTTCTGAACACTCTGACATGAAAGCACATATCGTTATAACTCTTCATTTTTAATTACACTGCCGTGGGCTACTCTCCTGTCCCAAAGCACTCACAGGCAGCCAGTCCGCGCGCATGAGCCCCGCCCAGCTGCAGTCAGAACAAGAGATGTGCATCTTTTTCTCACATTGCCATTGAGTTTTTTTTAGTTGTCCTTTTTTGGTCCATTTAGATTATTAATGTAGATTTTATACAAAAATGTTATGGTTAAAAACATTAACTGTTCACTTGTTTACTGTGACTCGTACATTTAAACAAACTTTAGAAGGTAACTCCATCACAGTGTCTCTGGGGTCACTTTTGCCGGTCCCAAGCCCAGATAAAGGAGAAGGGTTGGAATTGTGAAATAAAAAAACCGACAGAAAAAAGTTCCCTTGTAGTGCAAATGAGGCGATGGCGTCATTTAGCGATTTCTGGGACAGCCAATAGCTACTTTCCTTCTGAGTAGTTGTCAATAGTGCCCTAAACCCGGCCGAACCCCATACCTTTGTATTCGCAGTGATCTTGTTGCGCAGCTGCCTGCTGGATATTACAGCGACCTCCCTGCAGATCGTGGAAATCGTTAGCAAGGTGGGTGTAGTTCTTCTCAATTAACACCCGAACAGCTTTTTCACCGTTTTAGTCCTAACTCGACCCTGGAAATAAAAAAAAAAAACTATAAATAAAACACGGTTTGACTTTTCAGTTAAGCCGACCTTTACTTTGCTTGTATGCGTGTCTGTTTTCAACTTATGTTTACTATGAAACATAATAAATTGTAACGGATTCCGTGCAGGGAGAAGGAAATTAATGGAAAAAATGTACAAACTGACAACTGTTATGTAAATGTAGAACTCGATGTTATACTTGCAAAAGCTACGGCTCGTTATATACCACAACAACCGAAATAAAGGCTACGTAAATCACTAAACTACATCATGATTAAAACGTAAATAATAAAAAATATCAAAACGTTCTTTGGAAGTTAGATGATAGCTAGATAGTTAGATAGCGTGTGGCTCACTGTAATCACAAGGTCGCCAGTTGAAACCCAGCCTCAGCATGTCTGTGGGTCTTTGAGCAAGGCCCGTAACCCCCAGCTCCCTGGGCGCCGCTACAGGTGGCTCACCTTTGCAGAAAACTTACTCTACGAAGACCAAGTTGAGGGAGGCAAAAAAGGAATTTCCCCACAGGGACAATAAAGGATTGATTATGAGGGGCAGAGCCACATTCACACACCATGAAATGGCAAACATCATCCTTTACTCTGCAGCAGTACAGATCTGGGGATAAATGAAGCCACCATGACCTACCTGATGGTTTCGTGCAGACAAGCAGCTGACACACAACACGCCCAGCAGCTCATTACACATAATAGTGCGCTTAGATTTTCTCATGAATTACTCTATATTTAATTTGGTTTCCACTCAGAATTACTACCCACATTAGCATGTATGCCATGTTAAATATTAAATATACTGCAGAAAAAAAATACACAGGCCCACAATGGTACTTTTAATGAAAATTGCAATTCCAAGCCTATATGCTCCTAGTTGGCCTTATTCAGCCATGGGCTATGGTAATTGTCAGATTCAATCCAAAGCTTAGGTCAGTAGTTAAAGCTAAGCATCATTGTGCCTCCATAGCACAGTGGCTCCATTATTTTAATAGAGTAAACATTCTAATGCAAAATGTATACAGGATGATATTTACAGCTCATAAGCTGCTGTGACAGTCCCTTTCTACATTTACAATGTTACATGAAATTAGTGTTGAGAACGAGGGCATAACTTTGGGTTCAGGTCTCCACCCATTTAAGGGGGTCCTGGGGTTGTACTGGGTGGTTTTGATTATTAGATATGATTATTGATTATTTGATTATTACAACCCCCCCATTCACCCCATAATTTACATCCTTGATTGAGAAGTGCTTAGAACAAGTGACAAAGCAACATCTGTCAGTTGACCAATACTGTCTAGGTCAGTTTAAATTACCAAAAAAAATCACTAGTAATTAAGATACAAATATGACATGAAGCCCAAAATTCTGCTAGTATCACTGCCGACTTTCGGCTGGTTACCAACATTGTAGAAAAAGTTACTAGTTAAACTAGGAAGCACACATGCCAAAGTGATGTTAAAATTGCGGCATCAGATGCATTTAGTCGCCAAGTAAAAAAAGCAAAACAAAAAAAAAAAAAATCACAGCAAGTGAGTGTCCAAATCAGCTGAAGTATCATGGGTTAGGGAGACCGCCGTCAGGGAGACAAACAGCGCTCTCTGCAGCCTGGGGGGTCTGTGATGCATCGTGCACCTATCCAGAAAAACAAACCCAAACTCATTAAACGTTAAGTTTTTTATTTTACATAAAAAGGGTGCAAACTTAAGTCTCCCATTGAGATTCCATCTGTGGTGGGAATTAAAAAGTGAAATCCAGAAATGCAACAATTTACATGAAGCTTCTGGAAAACTGGTAAGAGAGAAAATGCGGAGCCATGGGCCGGACTTCGCGGCACTGCCGCTCCCTCCCGGTGCCGGGATTAATCACACAGATGCATTTCAGGCAAAAAGAATCACGTTCTGTATGATTAACACCCACAATGCACTTAGAAGGCTTTATAATTCCATAGAATCCTCCGCCATGTACAAATCTGCTTCCCACATAACAAGCAAGAGGGTGGTGGTGGGTCAGAGGGCTGCACAAGTGATCATATGAACACAAAGATGCGTGTATACATAAGGGGGGAAAGGGAAGGTGACGATAAAAAATATATACAGCTTGTTTCTAAATACCCTCCCCTTTCAAAATGTTAGACAATTCAGTACGGGGAAGCTAGAGCAACAACTCTTGAGAATTTGAACATTATTTTGACACAAAAGAAACAGGTAAAAATAAATCCACCTTCTCTGAAGAGCGTGCAGTGATATGGGAGGCTGGGCTGAGGGTCAGAGTGCAGGAATGTGCTTTAGAAATAAAGGGGTAAAGCATGGAGTGAGGAAGTGGCAGGGCCATCGCCCTGGGCATGGTGACGGCTAGCCAGCTGCAAAGCAGTGATGGCCTCCAAACTGCAGGATCTTCAGAAAATCCACATCACACTCATTCTGAAAATAAGGCTCAAGGTGAAGACCCCATATCCAAATAACCATGCTGCAAAGGCTTTGAGTCCGCAGAAAAGATTGTAATAGGTTTTTTTTTTTTTTTAAAGTGGGGAAACCTTAAGAGTGACTCTAAACCAGGGGTCTCCAACTCCAGTCCTGGAGGGCTACCTTCCAGTAGGTTTTCTATCCTACCTGGCTTCTGATGAGCCACACCTGTTGTCAAGTAAATACCAGGAGCAGGTGTGGCTCATCAGAAGCCAGGTAGGATAGAAAACTTATTGTAGCTCTCCAGGACCGGAGTTGAAGACCCCTGCTCTAAACTGTGGACAATCAGTTAACATATTTATTTACATCTGAGTAGTTTACTCAAAAAAAACATATTGCATAATAAATAAAAAGCAAAAATGCCAAAATAAGTCACTGTTAAAGGGGAACAAAAAATAGAGGAAAGCAGTCTGACCATTTCCGCACATCACATTTTCATGGACAACTTGGGGCTTGAGGGCCGCCCTGACACCAATGGGAGCAGCGCAGGCAGGCACCCAGAACAGAAAATATAAAAGAGCATTTTTAATTCCACCAAAAGCCTCTACCCAAATGCATCATTATACAGTCATAGGAATCATTAAAAGAAAATACATAGAAAAGACCCAAGATACTGGAAGAGAAACACTGGTTGGTCAGTCCCTTCAGCACTGTACAATACAGATAACAAAATAGGAAGAGTGACGAGTCAGGAGCCGAACCCAGAACATGACGAGTCACAGTGCAGCACAGCTAGACCAATGGAAACTGACACACTGACACAAAAGCTGGCAAGGTCAACGCTCACGATTGCCACACGCACAGCCCCTAGGATCCATGCGGGATGCTGAGATGCCCTCCTCCGCCTTACATAACGCCAGACGAGACCGACTGCAGATTCTCATATCAGGCCCGCTGCACTGCGCAGGCACGGGAGACAGAACCAACAGGCAGAGCACACGGCACCGTGCTGGACGGGGCTAATCCTGGCTCAGAACTGCCCCACGCAGGGCAGGGAGAGGCAGATAAGGGATGCCAGTCACATGACATGACTCACTCCTGGCTACATGTCAGAAGAATTTGCTTTGCCATTTACATAACCATATGACGGCTGCAGGACAAAGGAAACCTTTTTTGTATTCAAGTACATCGATGTCCATCATTCTGAGGCCTACAAATTACATAGTGAAGGGAAAAGCCACACACACAGACTGAGCACAGTAACAAACAGCACTGTACCCCACTGTACTGCATGGATATGAAGATATTCACATCAAGCCCTTGGTAGGAGCCTCACTGTCATTGTGCAATGCACACAGAATCAACCACAGAGTGCAGAGTGCACCCCCACCCATCATAACCGGGGGGGATTTTCAGACCAGAGTGGTGTTTTATTACACAAATTAATTTAAACCATTATGTGCACAAGCACATGGGAACATAGGATGTGCCAGTGTATATTAACATTAAATCACAAAAAGCTATTTCAGAAATAAGGCAACAGAAAAGACATTGCATAATCACAAAAAGGAAATTAAGGTTTTGTTTAAATTTCACGTTGCAGATGCAACTCAGATCTTGACATGGACAGTACAGTATAAATCAGTACATGACTGGCAAATTCACTGGTAACATCAGTTAAAAAATGTAGTGCATTCAGAATTCATTCCCAAACCTGCATGGCT
The DNA here is from genome assembly GCA_019775895.2 of Stomatorhinus ivindoensis. NCBI lineage: Eukaryota > Metazoa > Chordata > Actinopteri > Osteoglossiformes > Mormyridae > Stomatorhinus > Stomatorhinus ivindoensis. Next base: position 683,909 of record JABFEB020000008.1, on the reverse strand, counting down.
ATTTGGATAAATTAAAAAATACAGTATATTTCAAGTTCACATTAAGTATACGTGACGGAATAAGAACACAATAAAAAAAATAAAAGCATGACAACTCCAATCAAAACAGCAAACAGGCAGGTAGGCATGGACTGACGTAAGCAAGGCAGGAGTTTCACCTCTCGTAACTTCACACAAAGCACAGCTCAGTCAGTCTAGAGAAGAAAGAACTGGAAGGGGCAGAACAGAGAGTTTAATCTGCAGCAAATATGTTTAAATTCAATAAACCTGTTAGCTATTGCATTTCAAACAAGGAGAACTTCTACCTGACAGCGGTGTTACAGTAAGAAAATGGAAATAAGCCAGGAGATGCTATTCGATCTGTGAACTCTGATGAGGTGCTTTGTGAAGCTCCTCAGTGTCTAGTCTCCACTCTGGGTGCCGTTCTGCTCCTAAGCTCGGACGGCGTGCTGCAGACTGAGGGTACAGACTTTTGGGGGACCTCTGATGAACTCCCAAATGCTCTGCTCAATGGTGATCAGGTTAAGGCATCAGACAGCAGAGCTCCCGACTACGAACCCGTGCTCCCCCCCTCCCATCGGTGTGTGACTCGCCAACTTCAAAGCAGGACGAGTGATGGCATGAGAAGGGGGTCTTGGGACACGCCCACCGCAGCAGGACAGGAAGGCGGACAACACACAGCACAGATCCACAGGAATCTGTATGGTAAGCGCTGTGTGATCGGCCCTGACCAGAGAAAATCATGATGCTTCACAATGAGGATGTAAAATGTCTGCAGTGTGTCAGTCAGTCACTGAAACCTGGCCTTATTGTGCTGGCTAAGTATTGCAATTGCCTGGATGTCTGAGGGAGGTATAAGAGGCTAGGAGAATAGAGTAAAATAAGAGGGGGTGGTAATATTGTTCCTTCTCGACCAGTCGAGTTTTACAAGCCATGAAATGTACAGATCTCAAGGCGGCAGGACTAGCCTGTCGCTGGTAGTGATGAGGCTCAGGTGCTGCTCATCAGTAAGCAGTGAACAGTCCAACCACCGGGGCGGCGCTCCCTCCTGCTGGGCGGGTGGGGCATTGACCTTTTGCTTACATAGTCTGGTTCCCACCCCTGCTGTCCAGCTTTTAAAGAGAAGATGGGACAATAAAAAGCTTCGGGCGTTAGTGGCCTCTGTCAGAAACAGCACTCAGAGGAGCAGCGACGCTCTGCATTTCAAGTTAGACAATCCTTTCCCATGGACTGGTGTAGAGACCATGAAAGAGTCACACCACGAGAGACAAATCCTGATGCCTGATTCTTTTTCCCGTCACCCAGAAGTTTACGAGCAGCCCTGACGGAGGCTGATATCACCCGCAGTCAGCATTACAGGTCAGCCTGGGGGTCATGTCAGTTAGAGGCATCGCGATCAATCACTATCTGGCAGAGAACAGGTCAGATTAACAAACTGAACACAGACAGAGGAAAATGAAAACCCAAAACGCGGCATCTCCCTGGAGTCGCGTGTCATACACACTTACGGACTGTCAGAGGTATAGGCAGGGCAATAACGCAATAAAACAAAGCCAATAACATCTATACTAATCCAAGAGCTCCCCTTGCTGGCTGGATGACCGGATGCCCCCCCCCCCAATGTGGGTCCAAAAGTGGATAATGAGCAGATTGACTACCAGTGTGTTACCATTCACAAGCACTTCCAAATAAGGAAGGCGTGCACCTAGACAGGGTGGGGGCGTGCAGAACAGCAGGTTAATAAGTGCAAAGCTGCCCGGAATGTCCGCGGTCTCATCTTCATCCAGCTAGACTCAGGTCCAAGACAGTTCGTAACGAAAATATTCCAGGACGATCCAGAGAGAACTAAAATAGCAAAATAAAAAGAGCAGACTACACGTGCACTAGGCAGGTCTGCGGAGTCCCGCTCTCCGTGTCTGCTTGGGCTCCTCCCCATGTCGATACGTCACTGCCGAGCTCCTGGAGAAATGACCTGGCGGGATGACACTCTGCACACAGAGTCACTTATGCCGCTGGGAATTCTTCTTCCGTTTCCGCCTGAAGAAACAGCAGCACCTGAGAGGGGGATGGAAGCAGAGACCAAGAAAACTTACTCTGATAGGGGTCCGGGACAAGCTGAGGCCGCACTGGGCAGAGATGGTTAAAGCACAATCAAAGGACACATCAAGGAAGGGAACATCGCCATCAAGCAGCACGATGAGACACAGGGATTTACCTCCTTTTACTGCTAACTTAACATCACTGCCCGGCTCAGCAGTGTTAACATAAATATACATCTACCTTTGTCACGTTAGTTTTCTGTTCCTATCTCTTACGTTAAACGGGTTGGTGCCAACCCGGGTCTTAAATCAGCCATAAAACACCCTCAAAACAATTATCATCCAATTTGATTCTTCCCTCTTGGTTACCTTGTTAAGCTTCCTTATCCATGAAAAGATTGGTTTTAGTATTTTTGGTGTGGCTTTCTGGACCTTTCTATTGACAGCATACCTCTCGTATGCTGACCCGGACAGGACAGCAAGGTTAACCAACAATAGAGCTTCATGATGAGCAGAAGGGGACTGGATCACGCCAATGCAGGCAAACACACAAAGTAACAGGACACCTTAGCACAGCACAACAAGCAGCCTGTGCTGTGAGGACATCCAGATGACGTCAAAGAGGGAGGCGGGGGCGGGACAGGGGTTCACCCCCGTCTGGGAACGTTTTAAATTTCCAGAAAACAGAAATCAATAGCTCATGTCAAAATAACCAAAACCTAAGAGTTAAAACAGACAGGCAGTGGTATGGACCTGACATGACGAACAGATGAGCATGCAGTGGTGAGAGAAGAGCACCAGACTGACACAGCAGGAAAAGACCTCTGAAGGTTTCTGAGACCATCAAGTGCAACTGGGTGTATGGAATTCTCAGCGCGACCCTCAAGGAGGGACTGTATCACACGGTGGCTCGACTGGCCAAAAAGGTCACCTTACCCAGGTTTAAAGGCCTTATGTTTTGTTAACAAAAGCATATTGGAGAGGTGTGAAGGCAGCATCTTTCAGGATCAGTGAGCACTCTACATTAACATGCTGGCATCCTCTCACTATCGGAGCAAACCTGCTGAACATTTTCATCAGTTTGGTTGTTTTAAAGTAAGAACAGTCAGTGTTATGTTCAGCTCCACACAGCAGTCACACAGCCCCTTATGCATATGGGCCACACTGTTCCATTTCAGAGAAAGGATCTGCAAGGTTTGTGTCCAGCTTTACCCTTGAAGCAAAACATCTCACTGCTGTTAAAATAAGGTGATTAAAAAACTGGAACTAGTTGCATGAGGTGAAAGCGTCTGCTGTTAAAGGAGCAGCGATCAGACACTAAGTTGACATATCAAAGCTGCGGGCACTGACACAAACAAATTTAGCCTTGCGTTATGGAAAACGTGGGAAGGCAAGTATGAAAGGGATAAACTGTCAACATTCAAAAGAAGATCTCTGCAGCACTATGGAGGAAAAGCGTGCCAGTCAGTTTAATTTCCAGCTGGAGATCTACTGTGAGTATTTTTAAAAACGTGTAATTCAGAGAGTCTAGTCTGGTCCACTCCCCTTAGGTTTCAATGTGGACTATAGAGAGAGAGACTCACCACAGGTTGAGCATTTTCACGCAGCTACAAAGTGTAAAGAGAAAAGACAGAGATTAATACACAGTCGTGAGGTGGAGGGTCAACTCTCATGCCAGGCAAGTTCATTGGGGGTAGGGGGTGGGGGGGGTGCGAAGGACTGGTTCAGGGCACCGGTCAGGGGAAAACACAGCGGAAGCTGACATAATGCTGGGCACAGCTAACTGCTAACTGAAGCAGATACTCATCGCCGACAGCCTACAGATAAAGGTGGAGCCAGCTGAAGGACAGTATACCAAGCTAGGCATCCTAACTGAGAGCTAAAGTATGAAGTATGGCAGCCTAGTGGTGACACACTGCCCAGAGGTGCCACTGACTGTAGCGGGTTCCCGTTCTCCCCTGATGACCAATCCCATAAGACTTTAGAAGTCATGTGACTGTACTGAAGACAGCTATGCAGGCTAGGGCACGGATATAGCTTTAACGTGTATAACTAGAAAGATCAACTGACACTTGTCGCTCATAATCATAACAGGACAAAAAACAAGCCCTGACACACATCACATACCTTACTAGCAGCCAAATCAGGAACAGTTACCCTCTTCTAACAAAGACTGAATTACATAATCGTGCTGTTGCAAGAGATTAAAAGACCAGAACCTACAGCTAAAATGTCTGCTATGGGTTTAAAAATGAGAACAGGGACATTACTATACCCTGGATGAGTCCATCCAGGTATTAAACAAGGAGATGAGGAATTCTCTCACACACACACCCACACATGCTCTTTCTGAGTGGCTGCAGTCAAACACACTGTATACACTCCATCACTGTATACACACTGCAATGGGCAGCATTCGGTCCAGCATTTAACAGTAATTCTCCTTCTTTCAGCCAGGTGTTATTCTGAGCCATTCGGGGGAACAAGTGACTACAGAGTGCTTTCAATGTTCTCCTCTGTGCTGCAGTGTCACTCACTTTGACAGTGACAGTCACCGTCAGTCCGTCTCAGACTGGCTCCCTTAGTGTCGTGATAAGGAAAGCACAGAGGGACACACTGTACAGAGTCACCTCCAGTCAGTATCAGAGGGGCTCCTTTAGTGTCATAAGGAAAGCACAGAGGGACACACTGTACAGAGTCACCTCCAGTCAGTATCAGAGGGGCTCCTTTAGTGTCATAAGGAAAGCACAGAGGGACATACTGTACAGAGTCACCTCCAGTCAGTGTCAGAGGGGCTCCTTTAGTGTCATAAGGAAAGCACAGAGGGACACACTGTACAGAGTCACCTCCAGTCAGTGTCAGAGGGGCTCCTTTAGTGTCAAGAAAACAGTCACCAGAAAAGAAGGAGCAAGAAAATGCAAGCAAGCGCCTCACACACACACACACACACACACACACACACACGGAAAGCGGGGAGGTGCAGAACGCCCTCAGGGTCATTCGGCGGGATTCTCACGCACTTGGCCTCGTCCACCACCTCCACCTCGGCCTGGGCCGCAATTGGGGCATTCGAGTGAGCTGCCAGCGGGTCATCGGCGTTCAGCTCCCCATTGGTCGAGCTGACCACCTGAAAGACAGACAGAGACAGGCTGCATACAACTCTGGCTGGCGGGTCCCTCTCTCCTGACAGGCTGCAGGGAAACACGCCCAACCCAGAGGGGGCAGCTCTTTGGGAAGATGCCCTGGGACTGAACTGCGTTTAAGGACGTATGAAGCTTCTTCTGTATCTCGTGAACCTTCTACTCCATCTACGTGAAAAGGCTTCCTCACCTCATTTTTAACCTGAGGTCAAAATACAGGTATTAATACGAGTATTAATATGGGGGTTGAGTGGACAAGGGAGCCTTTGCAGATACTTACAAAAATTGGCTGCGAGACAAACACAGATCACGTGAAGGGCAGCTGGAGATGGGGCTGTACCTGGACGGATCCCCCGTGCCTGTCCGCTGCCAGGTGGGAGGTCAGGTACGAGGAATTTGTCTGCCGACTGGGCTGGACCTCCCACGCTCCTCGGCGGTCAGAAGCTGCCGTCTGCTGGGGGTGGGGTGGGAGGGGGGGAGCCGAGCGAGTGTGTGCCAGAGGGAGGCGGGCCCGAGTGCACGGTAGCGGGTCGGGGGAGACATGCAGCGCCGTGCAGAAAGGAGGACGACACAAACAGAAAAGAAAGAGAGCCCAGGCAAAGCGAGGGAAACAGTTAGTGAGGGAGAGCAAACAATCCGTAAAATAAACCAATGAAAATGGGGCTGAAGGAAAAATAAAACAGCTTTATAACAAAGATGCAGAAACACACCTGAGCCATGCATAATACTGCAGGCAGCCGGACTCAAGAGTCACTGCTAAAGTATGGCGTCATATCAAGGCATCCTGGTGTTAACACCTCTAGCTCCCCAGTACGTCCTAGTCCCCAGAGCACGTCTCCATCATACACACCTAACGCCCCAGTACGTCCTAGTCCCCAGAGCACGTCTCCATCATACACACCTAACGCCCCAGTACGTCCTAGTCCCCAGAGC
>JABFEB020000008.1:632298-652863 GCA_019775895.2 Stomatorhinus ivindoensis | reverse complement strand
ACAGGGACACTGTGGCTAACAGGTTAGCCCATCCTGTGGTCAGTGTGGATACCAATGCCTCAGTGCAGTGACAGGGACACTGTGGCTAACAGGTTAGCCCATCCTGTGGTCAGTGTGGATACCAATGCCTCAGTGCAGTGATGGGGACACCGTGCTGTAAAAATGGTGCCGTTGTTTGGATGAGATGTGAAAACAGGGGTCCTGACTCCTGAGGTAATATAAGATCCCTGGGCATCCTTTGAAAGAGTACAGGTGGTCCCCCGATGTACTGGAAAAATTGCTCACTGAGGCCCCCTAAAATCTGGCCTCCTAATCATCCCCTGTATCTAAATGTTGTAGACTGGCTGAGGTCGCATCATCCAGGTGGGTGCTACACAGTGGTGGTTCTGTAAAGTGCTTTGGGTGTTTGACAAAGCATTATATAAATGTAACTTTCATTCGATTATACATTCACTATCATCTCTCCCTGAGAAGAGCCTTTTAAACTCCCAAAGCCTGCATTCCTTTCCTTAATGCAACACAGAAAGTCCTCAACTGTGAAGAAGGCTTAAAATACAATAGGATCGACTGGCTGATAGTTTAATAGTTAACCATGGAATAAGGAAATGACCGGGACAGCACTCTGAAAAGCAAATAAAAAATCAACTCCGAGACCATGGTCTTCTCAAATATGCCCAGGCCCCTGACATTGTGAAATGCAGCAGAGCAAAGTAAATGTATCACAGAGAACAAGTCACACAGACTCCCAGCATGTCTTCCTGTAGCAGTCTGATAATAGCTCACTGCCATCATAGGAACCATTGTTACACATTCAGCAAAATCACGACCACAATTTGCCTAAAAGACTCCTGATACCAGAGACCATTCCAAGCCTGCAACTTCCACATCTGCAGTAATGACTGCCAGAATCAAGACTACCATACATCTGGACAGGTGTTAGGACCATGACTAAAAAATATCAACTGGCTACATCAAGATAAATACACAATGCGGTGTGTCACACTTTCAGCAAATCAATTTCAATTTCAGAAGGAGAACTAGTTATGATTCATTATGACCTAAATTGTGGTTTTTAAAAATCATAACTCAAACAGCTGAAATATACACAGACAGAGGAGGTTGATGTCCAAAAGATGACGCTTGCAAGGCAAATTAGTATGTTAGTACATGACTAACTGATGGTACCAGGCTGCAGGTGACTCACCGAGAGAAACGGGACTCTAACTACATGGTGTGAGCTGCCGCGATAAACATGACAAACACATATTAACCATACAAAGGTGTCAGGTTATCAACAGGAAAAGCACGAAATGAGAAGGCAGCAATGATTTTGAAGCTTAAGTCTTTTAAAAATTGAACAAACAAAAATCCATCACAAGTAACCATATTCAGGAAAATAACTAAAGGAAACGTAAGTGCCCTCTTATAGAATACAGATTTGTGGGAGAGGAGAAAGAAAACAGAACAATGAAACAGAATTAAACAGAGAGAAGCTCTGCTTACCCAGCTGAAAGCCTTCTGACAGTCCACAGGTAGACTTAGTGGTGAGCAAACAGGGTAAGGGCCCACATGCCTCTGTACTTTGCCGGTAACCCAAAAAGGCAGCTTAATTCTCCTGTCGAGCATAAACCTGCAATCAGACAGTAAATAGAAGGGCATGGCTGAAAAGGATCCCACATGCAAATTGGTTCCCCCGGCCTGCCTCAGGATCTGAGTCTTCTTTGAGAAGACAACACATGGATTTTGCCCCTGTTGTCACTAAGAAGTCAGCCTGCTTTTGAACAATCCCGAGTCTGAAACTATGACATTATATCTTCATAAAAACCACAATGAAATAAAGGGGGAGCAAATTAGACACCCAATGTCATGGTTCATTTCCAAACTCTGCTCTAAATCTGCAGAGATGCATACGATGCATAAATTGTCCGGGGTCATTGAAAACCAGTTGAAGTAACTGCAGTGTTTCATGTTTCCTTTTTTGTGAGAAAGAAATCAAAATGAAAAAGTCTTTTTCCATGATATTTAAAATCTGAATTTGCAGCACATTTATTAATAATTTGTGTAATTGTTATTTATCCATAAATACCCCTAGATTGCTATAGCAGTTGGAGAAACTTCTAGGACATTGTTAAATGTAATCAGAGGCTGCTAACTATCAAAATATTTAAGTGTTAGATACAGCAAATATATTTATACCATTTACAACATGGACTTTAATTGGGAAATAGCCATCATGTTTTAGACGGTGGATGATGCATGTACCACTGCCACCTCTAAAATTACAAAATGGTTACATAGTTCACCCAGCATGACTACAAGCAAAGTTATAATTTGCAATCTGCTAAGTAGTAAACCTAAAACTAGCATTATGAAAGTGAAGTTTCTGTGGCCAAAACCAATTGAGAAAGACAACTGAACGTAATTTAATCAAACATTTCTTGCCTCCCTGGCTGTATTTTACTACTAGGCTGCCATTTAAAGCCTTTAAAATAGTATAATAGACAGAAAACCGCCAAATCCAAAAGATTCTCTCTATATCCTGGTTTGGGTAATTACCATAAAACATTCACGTCGTCTAAATGACATGTTCATACGGTAGCTGCATTCCACGCTGAACCTATTATTCACACAGATCTCCAGACGATCTGGCTAGAGCAAAGATGCAGTTTCAACGCGGCCAGCTTTATAAGTACGGATACGATAAGACTCGCACGTTACATTTGTTACTGCTGTTTCAGTGCTTCTGACTTGGGGCCGACGTGGCAAAAGATGCCAGAACAGGAGTTTTTTAAACGCTGCACTTTTAAATATAGTTCTGAAGGCATTCCGGGTAAAATACAGCTTAGGAAATCGGGTACTATACCAGTAAGAATTAATCATTTTTGGTGTGGATAGCCCTGGCGGAAAGAGAGACGCCACGACGCTCATGAGTCACACAGGACAGCATCTGCTGTCACACAGACCGGGTGGACATGCCCAGGACGCGGACAGGCTGTGTTTACTAGACCAAAAACGCCACCTTTACAAGGACTTCCGCAAAAAATAAACAGATACATACTACTGTGATTGTCTGAAAGCAAAAATATACAAACGCCAGGAGACACATAATGCTTTAAAAGTTCGGACAGCCCTTTGCTTGCCTAAAACGTCCTTATCCGGTCATAGTCCAAAAGAAAACTTAGGCCAAAGAAACCGATTTCTCGTAGCCCGACATTAAATACTTTTTTCATAATTAAAAACGATACAGGAAAGCAGATTTGATTAAAAAAAAAAAAAAAGAAGCCTCGTATTTCCCCCCGTTTGTAAGAGTGAGCTCCCGAGTTGCGCCTCCCTGCCGTAGGCAGGTACTCACCCCGGTGACACGGGTACCGGGAGACGGAGCACGCCAGCATTAATGTCACGGCAACTGTGTTTGTGCAAACGACCGGCAGTCGCCTAAATTATTTACTCGCAAGCAGGAGGAAGCAGCATCGCGCTCAGCTGAAGCGGTTACCTGTGGCATGGGTAACGGTTTGCCTGACAGTCCTGCCGCTTTTGCATTAAGGGCAAGCCGACCCGTTTCAGGCGACGCCTGGAGCCACGGCTCAGCGGCTGCACCTAAATCGCACTGGACAAACGGCCACCAAAGCCTGGCACCGACGGAGCAGCTTTATAAGCGAGTCAAAAACAATATTTAAACGCTCAACTGGCAGTTAATAACACTCTATAATACTCATCTTATCTGCCATACTTATCAGAATAACCTATACATTTATCTATTAAAATATCTAGATCACGATAATGGTTTTAGTAATTTAACTGACATTTACATATACTTGTTCTGAGGAAGCTATAATGCAGTAGGGTACCCCCTATCAATTTGTAAAGAAGTCGTCGATACAACGTGTAAAATCATGTACACTACCACCATGACAATGATAATTACACATCTTATGCGAAACCGTTCTTAACCCCTTCTACAATATTAACAGTACTGTTCGGACATATATTCCTGGAGGCATAGTTGTGGACAACGATTTCCAGATCGCTAACTAGCAAGAACTAGTAATAACGTTAGTCATTTCATTCTCTTATAGAAAGAAGGAAATGGTGATATAAATTATTTTCCGTTAACTAAAAAGCTTACTTTTGCTGTGACGTTGGTTTATTTCCCCTGTGTAGTGTGACTTTATCGCCTCTTCCTACTTCGAGGGTGATAAATTACGTACAAGCTTAATCTTTATTATTATTTTTTTAAATCTTGGTGCTTTCTCCTTTTTTCTTGCTGTCTTCGTTCGTCGCTCTGAATGGCTCGCGCAGTCCCGGAAGTACCGTTCCGGCACCACCCGCCTAGAAAGATGACTACTTCCGGGTGAATGAATGTAGCCAGTTACTACATACGGGCATGTTCATGTAAGCTTGTGACTATATATATATATAGTCATATAGTGACTATATATATAGTCATATAGTCACTATATGACTATATATATATTGTCATATATATATAGTGACTATGTATAGTCATATATAGTCATATAGTGACTATATATATATAGTCATATATAGTCATATAGTGACTATATATATAGTCACTATATATAGTCATATAGTGACAGTATGAAAATAAATGAACTTCTAAGTTGAAAACCTATTAAACTGTAGGGTATAAGTACAATTATCATTCTTATATCTACTGTCAGAATGTCGTTCCTTATCGTTTTCCCCAGCATTTAGTGAGGAATCTGAATTCCTCCCACTTACAGTGTTGTTTACATTATTTTCATTAAACCTCACCAGGCTCTCCCTTCCCATAACCACCTACGTGTGGTATATTAGGTTTTCGCATAGATGTCAGTAAGACATCACCCAGTGGTAAATGTACAGCGTTAATACAAGTTAATACACTCTGTCTTTAAATGTAATTCAGCTAAGACTGGCTAGTTTAAAGTTGAGCGATGCATCCAAAAGAGGGAGGCAGAAGCATGGCTTTCACTGACTTTCTGTACACAAGCTAAACAGTTAAAGGAGGGAACATTTAGTTATACATCTTGATACATGAATATTGCATGACAAAACAAAAATATACATTCGACTAGAAATTAATTTTCTATATATAGTTTCAAATAGGTGCCAGTCATAATGATTAAATACAGTAACAGAAAGTGCCGGCACCGAACCAACGACCACGGGCACATAGGTCCAACCCACTAAGCCATGCCGCACTCCCACGTTAATAAATATCTAAAACAACAGGCAGTACAACGCAATAAAAAATTAAAAAGTCTATTGTAATGTTTATATGTTTATGACAGGAAGCAACCAAGATTTTAAGCAGCATTCAATTAATTTAGCTCACGGTCAGGTAAAGAAATTCAACAGCCATTCAAAATGGCTAGCTGTTTTTAGAAATACAGTGCAGTTTAAATGTCTGAGACCACATAAAAAATCTGGATTTTTTTTTTTAATTTAACCCTAGAAATAAACAAAGCTGTGGCATGGACTAATACATAGCAGCTTTTTGAAGTGGATTAGTGTGTTGAAACTAAGTTTGAGGCTTATGGCAGTAGCAGAAGGAGGGGCTTGAAATGAGCCTCACCCATTGGCCAGAGATGAGTCATTTAGGTGAAGGACGAATACAAAAGCCTGAACCCTAGCCTGTTAGATAATTAAAAAGACATGTTGAACTACATTTTTTACTGAACAAGCCCAGTTGGCCAGTAACATAGATTCTTAACTTCCACCCCTGAGAGGGGTTTATGTAAGGAGACAAGCAAAGGATAGATTGATATCACAGGGTAATGACCCTAAATAAGCTGCAAAGCTTTGCAAGAACTAACAAAAGCAAGTAGCACTGAGTGTCATGACCCTTTCACTACAGTTTCTGACATTAAACCCATTGAACATTCATATGCTGACAGTGTCATTTGTAATAATCAACTTCATATTAAATTGGAAAAGAATGGAAAACTGAAGAATTTTGACTAACGGTCTCAGATAATTTGGCTTTGTTATCATTATTCCAGTGAATGTTACTGTTGTGAAAAAGCCCTGCTTGCAGTTGGAGGTTTATGCTACTGTACTTCTCATATTAACAAGATGTGACGTATAGGGCCTCGTCTATGATTAAAAATGCCTGGTGAGGATCATGTGGGAAGGGACCATCCCAGGCAAAATAGAGCACTAGGCTGGGATGCCAGTCCATTACAGGGCACACACATACACACTCACACACCATGAGAAATGTAGAGTTGCCAGCCAACTTAAACTGCATATCTTTGGATAGTGGGAAGAAAACCATCCAACGCAGGGAAAATATGCAAAAATCAGAGGCAGGATTTCAATCCCAAGCCATGGAGATGCGACAGCATTATCAACTCAACCACCAGCATGGTGTTCATTTACAGCATATATGTGTGCATGTGATTGGGGGGGACATCATCCTGCCCAGACCTGTGAGGAAGCAGGCAGCCTCCCCGGGCTGTGACAGCTTAAGCCGCTCTGAACCCCTGAGGGCACCCAATGTTAGCTGGGCTTTTTATATCAAGCTTATTTTATATAGAGTATATTTATGTTTAAGGTGTTTTCTTACTGACACACAGACTAAACTGTTTATTACCAGGGATAGGACATGTTCACTCAAGTATCGGATCACTTCCTGGCTAAAGTTATCCTAACCAATACACATATCCAGCATTTATATTATTAGCAATTAGCACTGTATGTCCTCTCCGTCTCCTTGTCCGTTCTTCCACATTCTTCATTTCCATTACTACTGTTCTTTTCAAGTCAAGGTTTTTATTGTCAAATGTACCAAATAGAAAATGTACTATATACTGAAGTACTTCCTTGCATGTCTCCTTACAGCCTGATACTGTAATATCTGATAACAGAAACAAGTATACATGATGTAGCAGCAATTAAGACATAAATAAATGCAATGTAGACAGACAAAAATAAATAAAATTGGCAGCAGTATTGATGTGTAGCAGCAACAAGATATAATAACAGAAATTATATAAATAAACAGATAGCGGCAGTGGTGATGTTGTGATAATAGAACACAAATCAAAATAAAAGTGATGGCATAGACATAGACAACAGCAGTGTGGTAATAAAATGTACATAGGAAGACATGATGAAGAAACATGTGAGTATAAGTACAATGTCAACAGTATAGCGTGGTGTGATAGTGGCAGTGTCTATTTAGCAGTCTTACTGCAGTGGGGAAGAAACTGTCCCTGAATCTGATAGTGCAACTGTGGATGGACTTTTGGCAATTGCCAGAGAGGAGGGGGCAGAGTGGTAGTGCTGGCTGCCTGGATTACCCCGTGTTATGGCTTGCTTTCCTGAGCAATAAAGATGTCTTGGACTGCTGAAAGCTGTGTGCCCACAATCCTCTGTGCTGTCTTAACCACCCTCTGCAGCATCTTATATATTGTTTAGGCATTTACGACGAGAAACGTGATCTGAAAGGAAATACGTATGCAAGTTGAAAAACAGATTTTACTTATTCACTACGTAGAGCAGCGCACGACCTGACCACAGTGTCTTGTGTGTAAATGAATAGCCGATACAAATCCACGCTACAGTAATCGCACTAAGCGGTAGAGAAAAAAACCTGACGTGATAGAAGAAAACTAACTGCACCTTCACGATCAGCATAGTTATTTTAGTGTAAGTAACCTCGAAAAATTGAAGTCAACGAAAATGTATTCAAAATTGCTCCCCAGTGATGTGAAGTGACAGAATTTCAGTGTTTGCAGTCTGCACCTGGCTGTCTTCTGTTTGTCTTCAGTTCCGGTATTTGTGTAAAGGACCCGAGCAGGCCCCCCAGGGGCTGCCTATAAGTAGCGCCTGATCAGCGAAGTGCAGCTACAACTTTAGCGCTATATTGGGAGAGACCATTTGATTCTTCCATTTATAACTAACTCTGATTACACGTTTTTCATTTATATTAACAAAATATGCATGTGGTAGGCATGGCACGTATAATGTGTAATTGATTATTGCGAAGTTGAATGTTCTGCGCAGGGTCTTAGGTAGGCCTACTAGGTCTGTACAGAATTTTTATTTATTTTGCCACAGATAATTCTAAGTAGACACAATCAGGATACATGCTGTTTTCAAGGACAGCATAGGGCACAAAGTAAGGAAACACCACAGAGCACATACGTAATGCTATTGGTTCCTGAAATTTAACCATATTTCTCATGTCACTTAGTCTGAATGTCTGAAAAATAAAAGCAATAATAGCACAATGTATATTGTGTTAGATGTACTTAAAATATTTTAAGTGACATACTTATTTTTAAATCAAATATGTTTTTGTTCTGCACTAAAATTTCTTTCAGATGCGCAGATTGGCGCCCCACCCAGAGTTATTCCGTGCCTTGCCCGTGACGAACCTCAATAGGACAGAAAATATATGATTGGGCGGATGATTATTACAAATGACACATGACGGAAAAATTCTCAAGCAGCAGGAAGTTAGCTTGCTAACTGTATGGCTAGAGAATGGTCCCCTCTTTATTGCAACTGTATCAAATCATAGGTTTAATTTGGAGAATTTAATTTTGAAAATGACCCTATTTAAATACTTGCAGATTCACAAACTGCATGTCTCAAGAATTATTTAAAGAGTGTGGCAGAACTTCACTTGTCGAGGCACAAATACTTAGTATTAACTTCTTACCACTTTAGTACAAATCATGAACAATGTAGTCGCTACCTGAGATGAAAAATGAGTCACGATTCATTAATGATGAACAAACATGGGATCAGTATGCCACTTGTGTTATTCATAATTCCCTTTCACAAGGATTTACAAAATTAACAGATATGGTAACAAATACAGTAACTAATTGGGAGGAAATATGCATCATGATTTATTTATGATGAACAAACATGAAATCAGTATTTCACTTGTGTTAGTGCACAAAAGTTCACAGAATTAACAGATATAGTAACAAATACAGTAACTGTTTGGGATAACACATGCGTAACGGTTCGTTAATAACAACTTAACGTGATCAGTATTTAACTAAGACTATGGTTAATTAATATATAAGTAATACAATATTATCTGTCAAATAAAATGTTACCAATAACCTAACGTCGACTGCGATCTGCTGCACGCCCTGCTGGCTGTAAACAGGCTTTCCGTCGGTCGTTCTCAGTTCCTCCCCGTTCTTCCCCGAAGTCCGTAGCGTCTTCGCGGCGGTCGTGCCTCCTCTCTGTCCATGGTTCGGCTCTGCGACAGAAGGATGAAGCTGGGCTTTGCTGTAGCAGCCATCGTCGGTTCGGCGATGTTCCTGCTTTTCCCTAGCAGGTCAGAAGCCGACGAGAAAAAGAAAGGCCCGAAAGTCACGACGAAGGTAGGACTGCTGGAGGCTCGGCGATGCCATGAGCCGGCTAACTAGAACGGGAGCTTCCTCGACGCTGAATGCAGCCTTAACGCATAGTAATTCTGTCGTTATGCTGAATGACTGTTAGCGGCTCGCCGGCCGCCGTAATGCTGCTTTCATTGATTTTAGCAACTGATTGCTGTATGGGAACATCGCTAGTCCATAGCGGTCCCCGTCAGTGTTAATACACGACATTAGGAATGTTTAATTGATGAAAATCATTGCAAGATAAAATGCCAGTCAAAAGCTGTCTTCCCTGCCTGCTAGCGAAGTTCTTATGAGAAAAAAAGAAATTCCATACTGCGATACAGTATATCCGGATCCGGATAAATGTGCAAATAACAGAAAAGAGAGAGAAGTTCTTTCTAATGTGTGAGGATCAAGGTACCAACAAGTAATCAAATGTATTATGAGTCTTGGACATTTAATATAATCATTTTCATATTACTTTTGAATGCATTTCCATTTCTTCTAGGTTTTTTTCGATATTAGAATCGGAGATGAGGACACAGGCCGAATTGTTATCGGCTTGTTTGGCAAAACTGTACCAAAAACAGTTGAAAACTTTGTTGCTTTGTCAACTGGAGAGGTATTCACACAGACCGCGCATGCTGAATTTCTAAAATGTACAATAGGCGTAGTTGTTGAAATGGGGAAAATAAAACCCGACCACCAAACAATCAATTTTTCCAACAGAAAGGATTTGGTTACAAAGGCAGCAAGTTCCATCGTGTAATCAAGAACTTCATGATTCAAGGTGGAGATTTCAGTAAAGGAGATGGGACTGGAGGTGGGTGTTGAGTCTATTTGTATATGTACCTATATAGTACTTTGCTGTCTTGGGTCTCACACAGATGCTTAGTCTTTTTAATGACTCAGCTGTTCAATCTTTCTAAAGGAAAGAGCATATTTGGAGGCCGTTTTCCTGACGAAAACTTCAAACTGAAACATTATGGCCCAGGCTGGTTGAGTATGGCCAATGCTGGGAAGGATACAAATGGGTCCCAGTTCTTCATCACTACCATCCAGACGTCGTGGCTCGATGGGAAGCATGTTGTCTTCGGCAAAATCCTGGAAGGCATGGTATGCTCTGATCCGAGTTTGGTTTCTGCATAACACTTATCTGAAAACAGCGGTTTGGGCAGGATGCGTTATTTTCACATGTACTATAACCCATGTTATCTGTCCACTTCTTTCTACAGGATGTTGTGAGAAAAATCGAGGCAACAGAGACAGATGAAAGGGACAGGCCTGTTAAAGACGTGACTATTCATGATTCTGGCAAGATGGAAGTTGAAAAACCATTTGTTGTTGCAAAGGAATAGATTGATATGGAGACATGGGCCTGGCCATTTGGATGCTGGACTTTAGAGGCTTTATAACCAGGAGCCGCCTGGTCACTGTCACCATTTGCCAAGGGACCCACAGTTCAGTAAGTGCTCTTCACACCAAGGCTGTTAGTGCTTGGCCCTGCATCATTTACTGCAGCAGGACACGCTCCCAGAAATGGTCTTTGTACTGAACCAACACCAATAAAGGAGTTTTTCCTTATTTAAGGCATTTAATCAACTGATCTATTCAATAGAATTCTTGACATAGAGTTGAAATGTACAGTGCATCTCTACATTTCCCTCAAAGATTCAAATCAGCACATTTTAGGAATTGTTTGAGACAAAGAACTGCCTATTAATACTTAGGTTGACTCCTTATTCAGAATGCTGTCTAAGGCATGGTCTCCTTATCCAAACGATCCTGCACAGACTTCCTTGAGCATATTCCTATTGATAGTACAGGTAGAAGCAGCGATGTCAGCTCTTCAATGCCCTCTTGTGGATAAAAAAAATCCTACCCACAAATGCTTTAAGATTGGGAAAAGTTACAATACACACTAAGATAATATCATTAGATCTTTTTATCTAGAGCACAGCTTTAAAACATTAATTTGCATGGCACAGTAGTATCCGTTTAAAGCATATTCATAAAGTATTTGTGCATAGATCAAAGAACAAAATTTTAAGGTTCTTCTCCACAAAAACTGCAGTATGGAAAAATTCTTTGAAACCTGACAAAAATGTCAGAGAGAAAAGCTTTATTTTTGAGATCTCTAAAGGATATGGAAATACAACAACTCTGTCCTAAAGATACATGAAGATGCCACAGCACACTAAAGGTCAGAACAACAAAGTAACATTTGTTTCTACCACTTACCACCCAAAGGCTATAGATCTGAAAGGAGCGACACCACCTTCCTTAAAACATCTTTATTTTCAACGGTGGCAAATGAAATAGTTTCATATTTTAAAGTCACATTTAATGTTTCACAACATCACTGTGGGATGCTTATAGGTCGTACGCAACGTAGCCACAAAACTATGTGAAAACTGAAGCGTTGCATTTGAAAAAAAGGGTTGGAATGCACCAAAAATGACTGTTTGCTGGAATAACACAAGGAAAACAGACAACAGAATGGCATCCAAAGACCAGTGATAAATCGGCAAACACTTCATCCAAAGACCAGTGATAGATCGGCAAACACTTCATCCAAAGATCTGTGCCTTTTTTTAAACCAGCAAACAAAAACAACCTCATGTATCTTCCAAAGGTACAAGCAAACTGCTTAACTACAATAAAAATAATTTAAGATGCCTTTTCTACAATATGAAAAATGAAATGTTCAAAAGTTATAGTACACTGAGCTGTAATCTCAAAGCCTCAGGTTTGAGTATTGACTACGACTTGTCATGCTAATCTCCCACTCAAACTAGTATCTTAAGGGTATAGGGTGATGAGGCTGGTAGGGATCAGATTAGCAGCTACAAAAGACATCTATTCCTTGTACTTACAATTTAAAGGTCATGTCATGGTCACCATATCCTACAAGAAGTAGTGAAATGTTTTCAGTTTTCTCATTTTTAGGTAGGGATATGAATTACAGGGGTTTATTCACATTGTAAAATAACTATCCCTACTAGGTATGACAGAAGCAAATACTCATCATACATCATTTAGTGTTTGTTCAAGTTTGCTCATATCAATGCTAAACCGGTGCATGTTCATTTAGAATGGAACCATAGATTATTTCACTGCAACCTATTTGTAAAGTGCAGCATTTCCTGGACAAGAACCTGGCAAATCCCTGCTAATCCATGGAGAGTTCCAGTTTCAGCTGTCAGTGCTCAGTCCACCTTCCCCTTCTGCTGTCTGTTCACTAGGGTTATCGACCATCACCCACCATACCAGAGATAGAGGGTACAGCTGTCTGCACATACAGGGACACAGCAGACCATCTAAAAAGAGCTAGCTGCACTACCTCTACACCACGCTACCACAAAAGACCATTAACTTTAAGGAGTAACCAAAGGCAGTCCTGGAATGTCCTAATCCTGTCGTCTTAATGACCTCCCATCTCATAGGCCAAAGCTCAGTTTAGGCTGCTGACATAAGTGATTCTTGCAGTGAAGTGTTGTAAACATATAGCAGTGTTAATAAATAGTCTCCACAGACAATGCTACTTTAACAAATGGTGGTTAAAATAAAAACATATGGTTCACATTTGGACCACCTCCAACCAAAAAAAAGCAATTTAAAAACAGATGGAAGTTGAATGAAAAAATATATAATCAATATTTTAGAAAAACTGAAGAGCTGGTTGTTGATTATGAACCTTATCACATTGCATTTCTTTTGGTAAAACCCTGGTTCTTTTTATTTGGTTTATAGGCAAGAGGTGACATGTACAAAAAGGCAGCCTCTTTCGCTCCAGGTCCACGCTTCCCATCATGCAATTGATTTTGCTTCTGGTAGAAATGCCTCCCAGTATTTCACCACCTAGAATTAGAACACATCTGTTAATGTCCCTGGCTAATATTTCAGCTACAATAAAATGTAATAAACTATAGTGCTGAGCGTTGCAATAAATTTGATTCCTTAGAAACATTTCAGATTGTTACAATTATTTTCACATGGTGGCCAAAAACATATCCATCCATTCACCTGGTTCCAAACTGATTATCCAAGTAGAGGGTCACAGGGATTGGGTGCCTGAACCTTTCCAACACAGCGCAGGGTACAGTGTACAGTGCAAGGGGCCAAACGGCCAGGGGTCCAGGTGGGGAAGCAGTGCCCCCCACTCCACTACTGTATCATCCCTAACTACTCACTGGAAGCCAGAAACCAGGGCGCTCAAAGAATGAATTCAAAATGACAAATTAGAAGAATTTTGTTGGACATGTGTACCGCTCTCCAGTGAGCGTTCAGGTACGACCGACTGCCTTCCCAGTGGGCAAGAAGTTGATCTCCACCAGTGTTCAACTTTAATGATTAAAGTAAGGGAACCTTTAAAACAGTGAACTTTCAACAGATCTTTTCAGTAAATTTTGAAAATCGACAGGATTAGGAATCTCTTCTGCGACTCTTCTTGAAGATTCCAAAGGCTTTAAAAATTGGATTCATAGAAGGTGAAAGTGAAACACACATGGTACCCCTGAGACCCTGCCTTGATAGGCTGGAGCACCATACTGGAAGGCAGTGCCAGGAGAAGACAAGGGCCACTGCCACTCTGGCCTCCTTGTTAAGGAATGGTCACATTTCTTTTTTGTTAGAGCAAGCGATACAATGACACCACAAGCTCTGCACAAATCAGGGCTCTACAGGAGGGTGCCAGTAAGGCATGACCTGCGCTGTGGTTTGACAACAGCACTGTTGCCATGTGGAAAGGGTTTATATAACATGGTGGAGACAGGCTAGTTCTGTGGGGATGTTTCCCTTCCTCAGGCACTGGAATACTTTTAAGGACCGAAAGGATGACAGAAGGACCAAATACAGACAGATTTGTGAAGAAAGCTTTCTGCCCTGTATGAAAACAATTACTTTAAAGCAACAGTATAATGTCTCAAGGACAGCAGAGTGGCCCAGTGGCAGCTATTAGCTAAATGCAGTTGAAAACCACTGGAATAAATGAGGGGGAAATGCAGCAACTCCTTAAAACCTGACCGACAGCCTTGCGGACAAGCTTCTCCAAACTCACAAATATTTACTCAGCCTTATACAGACAAATCAAACCTGTATTTCATTCCACACCTTTTCTTTTAATTTTCAAAAAGGCAGGAATGTTTTTCCCCATCATGGCAGCCTGTGTCTTTAAAATTTCAAAAATGCTTGAAAATCTAATTTTATTTATAGACCCATGAGTATCAACCCTACAACTTTTAATAAACATTCAAAGTGACATTGACTGCTAAGACAATTTACCTGCTGCTGTGACTGTAGAAGAGACTCCAGGTATTTTATAATATGGGCCTTGTAGTCTCTGGCCTTCTCCCTCTGTGGACAACAAAAGGCAGCCTTTAGGAATTAGCCTTTAGCATTATACAATTTTCATATTGTCCGGTCTGTAAATGACCTCTGAATATAACCTACATACCTCAAACCTGAGCACCTCTTTGCGAACAGTTGCAGAAATCCTCTCAAAGTCTTTCCCGTAGTGGTTCGCTCTGGCCTCCCACTTAGCGACACGTGGCAAATGAAAGGACATAATTTTGAGCAGCATGAAGAAGTATATACTTGCATACAGTCCTGAAATGGGAATCCTATTCATAGAACATTTACGGCATTATGGGGAAGGGGAGAGAGAGATTCTTAAGGTGAACAGGTAAATGAGAAGTACAGCAACACTCCTCATTGTCCACTTTGCCGTATATACTCTGGAAATTCTCGTCCTGCTACTAGCTTAGAGCCTGAGAAGGTGGCTGAAACCCCACGTGCGCTGCGAGGTACCTCAGCGATCTCATCCTTGGCCTGTTGCAACTTGTCCGGTTTGCTGGACCACAGCAGCCTAGCTTCATTCTCCCGCTTCTTCTGAAGAATGTTCTGGCTGTCCTGCCACCGCTGCCAGGCTTTCACACGTTGGTCAAAACAGCCCTGCAGAACACAGCTTCTACCTCAGCACATTATGGCAGCTAGCTCACTACACTTCAGTACTGCCACCTAGTGGTGTGGTTAAGGCCATCAGAGTTGTTCCTGTCTGGTGCAAGTCTGATGAACTTTCAAGAATGGATCAAGCCATTAAATTCATCTTAATCATCTGGAAATTTGAGGAAATTAACCTCTATTTGCAAATATTCATATATGTGAGGTAGTTTGAGGTCCATAGAGTCCTTATGAAGCATTATATGTAAATTATGTAACATGAATAGTAAAATGTATGTGACGTGATTTGCTAGGGGAACAGGTGGGACTTTCTTGTACCCGGACAGCTGCTAACAGGCGGATGTAGTCGGCTAGTAGCTCTGCAAAGGTGTAGAAATCCCTGGTCGCTTGCTCCTGCTGCAACTGCTCCATCCTGTCCTCCACCTCCGCGAGCTGGACCAGGGCACGCGACAGCGCTGTGCTGTCCTCCAAGCTGCCCAGCAAGGCCAGACTCTTGGCGAACACCCCTGTGTTTGCGGAGAGCTCTGGTGGAGAAAGACATGAGGCCCGTGGACACTGCTGAACATCTCCAAGCTAAATGTTGCCTCTAACCCACCATTTTGTAACGCTGCACTTGGGGGCCCCCTATCTGCCATGTCGATATTGCTCTAACCCACTAACCCTATTCATTAGATGTTTTGCCCAAGTAGGTAGTCAGCTATACTTTTTCAATTTTTTTAAGAAGGCATGCTCATTAGGGTCTGCTTCATAACTGAAATGAACTGATCTATTTAATTGCCCTAATGACTGAGCTGGAACGAAGACCAATTCACACAATGGTCTTTCAGAAAAAGGACTGGGAAATACTGCTCTAACCCAGTGAAATATCTAATAATACGAGGCGCGGAGAGAACAATCATTCATCTGAAGAAGTGGGCCAGTGCGAATTTTTTTTTTAAGAGAGACGTTGTAAAACTTCTCTGTTCAAAGGCAGATGCACTGTTGCCATGTTCCAGGGAATATTCTGGGTAAATTATTTCTGTGTAAACATACTGTGCGTCGGCATGACCTTCAACATCTATTGTTCCGCGTGAGCGTTGTCTTCGGTAGCCCATGTGAAATTTGAGAAGGGCTGGGAGTCAACCCTGGCGCTCACTGGATCTGAAGCGGCCCAACATCTGGGCTTACCCTTCCTGTGCATAACCAGCGAGTCCACAGCGGCATGGAGCCTCTTCAGCTGCTGGTCCTCGTTGTCCATCTCCAGGAGCTTCTCCTCAAACCACTGAGGGAGGTGGAGGTGCGAAGAGAGAGCAGACAGAAACCATCAGCAAGTAGCGCAGTTAAAACAAGGGAGCAAACACACAGCGGTCAGCGAGCTATGCCCGTAAACGGACGAGTACATACAGCGTGCGACTTGTCTTTCTTGACGGTGATCTTGTTGACTGCGTCCGTCGCCCTGTTGATCATCTTCTTGAAGCCAGGCCCACTCAGGGCCTGTGTGCTCACAGCCCTGGGTAACTGTCAAATGCATGAACAATGTGAAAGGAACGCTCGTAAAACTGACAGCGATGTGCCTGGGAAAGTACAGTAAGGAAACCGAAAATGATAAAACACTAAATTTAGCAGAAAACTGACAGTATTTACAGTGCCTGTAAAGGGACATACACTGTATAGACAGAAGTATTGGGACACGCCTCTTAAGCAGGGAATTCTGGTATTCCATTCAGACCCATTGCCACAGGTATATAAATTCAAGCACCTGGCCATGCAGTCAGGTTTGCAAACATTTGTGAAAGAACGGGCTGTTCTGAAGAGTGAGTGAATAACTGTGGTACTGTCATGGGATGCCAACTGTAAGCGGTATCATTGCAAAGTGGAAGTGTTTAGGAGGAATTGAAATTCAGCCACAAAGTGGCGGGACCACAAAGTAAGAGCGGGGTTGCAGAGTGCTGAGGCGCACAGTGTGTAAATGTCACCAACTCTCTCTTAACTCAGCTGCAGAGTTCCAAACTTCCTATGGCATTAATCCCAGCACAAATACTATATGCACCTGAAGCTTCATGCTGCATGCAAGCCACATAATCACCAAGTGCAATGCCGAGCATCGGATGGAGTGGTCAACAGCAGGTAGGAACCATGTTCTGTGGAGTGACAAATCATGCTTCCCTGTCTGCCAGTCTGATGGATGAGTCTGGGTTTGGTGGATGGCAGGAGAATGTTACCTGCCTGACTGCATTGTGCCAACTGTAAAGTTTGGTGGAGGAGTGGTAATGGTATGGGGGTGTTTCTCAGGGGTTGTGCTAGTCCCCTTAGTTCCAGTGAAAGTAACTCTTAATTCTTCAGCATACCAAGACATTTTGGAGAATTCAATAGTTCCAACTTTGT
The DNA here is from genome assembly GCA_019775895.2 of Stomatorhinus ivindoensis. NCBI lineage: Eukaryota > Metazoa > Chordata > Actinopteri > Osteoglossiformes > Mormyridae > Stomatorhinus > Stomatorhinus ivindoensis. The sequence goes on along the minus strand of JABFEB020000008.1, from coordinate 635,185 downwards.
GGGAACAGTTTGGGGAAGGCCATCTTTCTGTTCCAACATGACTGTGCCCCAGTGCACAAAGCAAGGTCCATAAAGACATGGTTGGGTGAGTTTCGTGTGGAAGAACTTGACTGACCAGCACAGAGCCATGACCTCAGCCCCATCGAATACTTTTGGGATGAACTAGACTGGAGATTGCGAGCCAGACCTTCATGTCCAACAGTGTGTGACCTCACAAATGCTCTTCTGGGTTAATGTGCAGACACACTCCAAAATCTTATGGAAAGCCGTCGCCAGAAGAGGGGCAGCTGTTATATTGCCAAGGGGGGGGGACTCCATATTGATGCCTATGGACTTAGAATGGGATGTTATAAAAGTCCTTGTTGGTGTAATGGCCAGGTGTCCCAGTATTTTTGTCCATATAGTGCATTTCCACACAAGGAAGTTGTCTTGGTGATAAAGTGGAGCAGTCAACTGGCCTCCAAAGCCAGAAAAATAAAGTGATCCCACCTCATCTTTCTCCAAGAATTCTTGGAGATCAGGATCTTGTAAAATGTATGGATAAGAAACCAACCTCTGGAGATACCTGCAGAAAAAAACCACTAAGAACACAGGAACAATCTTATTGGCAGTATTTAAAAAGTGATATTGTCGGATAAGCCTGTGTTCAGTGCTCAGGGATGTGAACCCATGTACTGCATACTGAGAGTCTGTGGTGCGCAGTGCTCAGTGATGTGAAGCCATGAACGGCACAAGGAGTGTCTCTGGTGTGCAGTGCTTGGTGATGTGAAGCAATGTACTGCACACGGAGAGTCTGTGGTGCGCAGTGCCCAGTGATGTGAAGGCCACCATGTGGAGTTCCACCTTTCCAGAGCTGCTCTCCTCCTCTCCACAAACTCGGCCGATGACTGGTCCTCCTTGCCTACTTTTACTTTGGTCATTCCTGTGAAACAACACGGTACCATGGAGTCACAGCCGGGTTAAGGGTTCAATCTGCACTCCACGGCTAGGTGGTTATGATCAGAAGGAACGGTGCATTCTGTGATGTGAAGGAGCAGCCCGTTACCCAGGACGCTTTTCTCCGGTGGTGGGGGAACAATGTAGCCATTCTGTGAGTGTTTCAGAGACAGCTTTTGGTAGAGTCCCAGGAAATCACTGAACCTCCTCTTCACCATAAACACCCTGTTCTTGAAGATTGGCAATGTGGTCTGGGCAAAAACAGCAACAGTAAGAGACAGGCCTCAGATCATCACCATTTAACTGAGTTTTAATGAAAACTGTATTTTCATTAAAGCATAGACCTGTTCCCTAAAGTATGACACTAAAGCAAAAAAAGCCAGCTGGCTTTTATTTGTGTGGTTCCTGCAAGCCGCACCTGTGTGGAGACTCTGTAGGCCATATACGCAGTCATGCCATCACCTACAAACAGAAAATAAGGTCAGCAACGCACCTCGTGTTTGAAATGGAATGAAACAAATTTTAATTTTCATGCAAGTGCAGTGTAGTGGCTGGCCGCAGTAAACAGAACGAGGGGGGAAATTGGCAAGAATGCATTTTAAAATCTTTTGTGTTAGTGTTTTGGGGAAGAACAATGCATCTGTTATCAACCACAGCCTGGCTTCTCAGCTGTAACAATTCATGTACAGAAGCATGTACAGAGTTATTTTCTGATAAATCCATCGTAAGTTGAAAGACATATATGACTTAACATGACCAGACACACTTGGGCTTTTAGCAGAATGGAATCTGGTTAAACACTAAACTTAACGTTGTACGATACGTTGTTAAGCGCTGTGTGAGATGGTTACACTCGCGATCGCTACAGAGACTGTGCGCCTGGCTGGATGGACATCAGCAGAAAGCATCATGCAGTATATTGCTGGTCTGGGAACAGATCACAGTTCAAAGGCTAATGAATACCAAACGTGCATCGGCATTGCACCAAGCTGAAATATTGTAAATCGAATCCTCATAAAATGAGGAGCATCTACAATAAAACAATTTAAATGAATACATATTACAAACAGCTTACCGACTTTCTCTGGGTTGGTGACTCCAATATTCAGCTCAAACTTGTCCTCATCTTCCTCCCATTCTAGCTGCATGAAATGGAAAGGGAGCAGAATTGCACATTCGCACCACGCCTCCAGTTCACACACACGCACCACTGCATCAGACACAGTTTCTGAGTCGGGGCCGTACCTCTTCCACGGCCTCACGGCCGTTTTTCGATGTGGCGACGGCAGATGCGGGGGGCAGCGAGGTGAAGTTTCTCCTGTTATTCCGGGGGCTGTCCAAGGACACCTCCACAGTAGAGTCTGAAAAAATGAAAAAATTTACTGTGAAAAAATGTGAATGGACACGTAATAAAACACTATGTGAGAGCAGATTTATGAAAGACTAATTCAAAGCACAAGTACGGTGATAAAGCAATATCTCTAGTACAAACACACACTCACTCAACAGATATAAACTGAAATAATGGGGGAATACAATAATTTTTAAATAAACCCCAGCAATCTCAAAGCCATAACGCATTAAAGGTATAAAAATATTAGGCTAAAGGGCCTAGATAAGTATTATTGTACAATTATGGTGATATAATATTTTAGAGTACGTTGACTATAAAACAATATATAACAAGATATAATCTGACAAGAAATAACATACCTGAAAATAAGTCTTGATCCTGATCCGCACTGATACCATTAGACTTGGGTTTAGTGTTGGTGGTCATCGGTGCTCCACTGAATAGATTGTTGTGTGCCACAGTCCTTGACTTATTCTGTATAGGATTACTCTGCGTAAAAAGAGATCCATTCTGCGTAAGACCTTTTATAAATTAACGATGTCAGTATTACCTAGTGTGAGTAATCGCAGTATCACATCACTGTGACCTAATTCAGCC
>JABFEB020000008.1:606939-624121 GCA_019775895.2 Stomatorhinus ivindoensis | reverse complement strand
AGTGTATGTGGGAGGAGCATTGGGGGGTTCGGGGGGGAGGGGGGCGCTTGCGAGGTCATGAGTGAGCTGTGACTACTGGGCAGCTGCTTAGCTGGACTCCTGGTTCTTCTGGTTGCGCATCATAGGCCGGTGGCTGCTCAGGGCGTCCATGGAATGCTGCCAGTGCCAGCAGGAGCGGCAGTAGTACTTGAAGCAAGCCTGAGGAGAACATGGAGCACTTTCACCTTGCCAGCATCTGTATAGCCTAAACTGCAGCAGCCATTCCTGACCTATAGGAGGTGCTCAATCCCCGGGCAGATGTACAAAGTCATCGTAATTAACTATTGCTACATTTCTCTTAGCGTGTTTTTTGATGGATGTTAGTGAGCCGACACTATTTAAACTCATTAGTGTACATTCACGTGAGGCGGGCTAAAGCCCCCCTAAAAGGCCATATAGACCCCCCCCCCCGGCTAGGTGGCAGGACTTTTTTGGGGTTTCACTCACCTGGTCTCTACAGAAGAAAGGTCCAGGCTGCCGATTGCACACGTGACACATAGAGTCCTCCAGGTACGGGTCTATCTGAACCTGATAGAGAAGAGCACCAAATTTTGATCCTCTTAAGAAACTAGTGTCCCATATTGGCCAGTTAGATTTTAAATGTTCTCATACCTTCTTGGTGAACTTGGGCGTCTTGATCTCCACGAACGCTGCGCTCACCGCTTTCAAGTAGCTACGCTGGTTGTTGAAGGTCACACGTCCAGACCCTGTCACAATAAATGCCGGCTTTAAATATGACTGACGCACATTTTAATAAGCAGTGTCACGAACAGCGACCGCTCGGTGAACAGGGGCTGCATTATTTATGACGAACATAGCACTAGATGGCATCCATATCATGTGTCGTTCAAAAATAAAGCGACCACGCAGACGTTTCGTAGTGTGCACTTAGAACAAAACCGCAGGAGCTCTGTGTCAGCCTGCATTCATCCACAGATGTTCAGGGTCAAAGGTTTCTCACTGGGTTATTTTCCCAGTCTGTCCACTCTGGGCCAGTGCCACATGCTGCCCTTTTCCTAACCCGCCTGCTTTGGACACGGTGAATTCCTCAGGACTGGGTGTAGCACGTATCCAGTTTGGCTGGCCTTATCACTCTGCTCTGCTCAGGCTGTTTCCTCTACATCCTGTTCTTTGTCGTAAAGCTATAGGCATCTCATGATGCTTCTCATCAGAAGCTCTTCCAAGGCTAATGATAAATCCATGATAAATCTCATAATAAAATTCTTGCTGGTGGAGTTATTGGGATCCAGCCCAAAATCCCTTCATGCAGGAGTGGTACACTGTCAGACAGTTGAGAAGGTTATTCCTATTGTAGAGCATTCTCAAGGTTGGACCACAGCTCTGACTTGTTTCTGCTGTTGCTGTCTCTTGACTGACTAACTGAAACAAGGTGTATCCTGGGTATATCTTTGGTGTACCCCTGGTATGTTCATGTTGTATCTCTGGTGAATCCCTAGTGCATCCCTGGTATATCTCTGGTGTATCCCTGGTATATTCGTGGTGTATCTCTGGTGTATCCCCAGTATATCCATGGTGTATCTCTGGTGTATCTCTAGTGTATCTCTGGTGTATCCTCGGTTTATCCCGGGTGTATCCTCGGTTTATCCCGGGTGTATCCCTGTTGTATCCTTGATATATCCCTGGTGTATCTCCAGTATATCCCTGGTGTATCCCATTCAAACAAGGGAGTGGATTAGCTGACACTTTCGAATTGCAATTTATTGGAAGGTTGTAAGGTAGATGTTCCTTACCTATTGGATATTTGTGTTTGTCCGTATCAATCCCAGCATACATCACTCCTCCAAAAAGGGCATTCATGATCATGGCCAGTGCCTCAGCATTGAGCATGCCATGCAGAGCTCCCACAAACACGGTCTTACTGGGGTCCAAGCGTTGTGATGGGCAGCGCACATAGTTACTGTCTGAAATCACCCAGGGAATCACTTGTACCTGTTGGGAAGAGCTTATCAATGATTGCCACTTTTACTGCTGTTTCACTGCATTTTCAGGGTTCATTAAAGTCCAAGACAAGGTGATGACCTGTATATCTAGGTCCATTTGGAGCATATTTTTTTTGTAGAGTAATTGTATGTGAACAGGCTGAGATCAGGTTGTATGAGTAATTGTATGAGAACAGGCTGAGATCTGTTTGGATGACCCCAATGATCAGCACAAGGTGCCATGCAGACACTCACATCTTTGCATCGCATCCTGCGGCTGGACATCCTGAAGTAATACTCGCTATAGTCCTCTGGGTGGAGCATGTCCTGGGTGCAGGCCTGCAGCAGCCCACGCACGGACTTCTCCGACTCAAACACCAGGTAAACATACCCTGCAGGAATAGTCAGTAGTGGACACACCGTGCTTACAGCACAATCAGAAACATGGGAAAATCAATGCTGTATGATTATAATCTATATGAGTAACGTGTTATTTTTCATGGGTAATAATAATAATGATGGACCTGTGACCCAGACCTGGATAAGCCATTAGATGATTGTTGGAAAATAATAATAGAAAAATTCTGCTTTAAGAACGACACCATTAGATCACCAGTAATGCCTAGCAGTGTCTGTGCACAGGAAGTGCCCATGTACAGTGCAACCTGGTACTGTCCGAGTACAGGAAGTGCCCATGTACAGTGCAGTCTGGTAGTGTCCGAGTACAGGAAGTGCCCATGTACAGTGCAGCCTGGTAGTGTCCGAGTACAGGAAGTGCCCATGTACCATGCTGCCGGGTAGTGTCTGAGTACAGGAAGTACAGATGATCTGGCCATTCATATAAGCAGTGCGTTCAGCATTAAGCCAGAAGCACTTATGTGGAAAAGATCCCTCATACCGGCAATGAAATCTGTATTTTTTTAGTATCTACTAAGCATGGGGTCCTTATTAAGGTCAACAAAATCATGGCCTTCAGGAAACAGCAAAACATTTTGCCCAATAGCCTGACTCCCCTTCGCCAAGAAGCTGAAACTTGACCCCAAATAGATCTTTCAGTAAAATGATGACCTCAATATCAATGAAGAAACAGTTACCTAACCACAAAATTACTGCTTTGTAATGGTCGTCTCAGGCTCCACACACGGAACCTGATCAGCCCCCCCCCAGTGTCTTCAATGTAACGAACACCGTGGAAGATGACTGAACTGCAGTGGGCGGGGTGCCGAACAGGATCCTGCCCCAGCCCTCGCCTGATGTTCTCTAAGGCTCCGCACCTCTTCCTCTCTGGCTTTTGTGCACCTTACCTTTGGGTGGGCAGCGCGGGTGCTTGCCATCCTTCCCGGGCCACTCGACACTCAGGGGCCCATATGCGCTGAATGTATTTATCAGTCCGGCTGGAGAAAGAGCCAGGGAAGCTTTAGCGAGAGGCAGAAGCTTTAACGAGAGGCAGAAGCTTTAACGAGAGGCAGAAGCTTTAAAGAGAGGCAGAAGCTTTGACAAGAGCCAGAAGCCTTAATGAGAGGCAGAAGCTTTAATGAGAGGCAGAAGCCTTAATGAGAGGTAGAAGCTTTAACGAGAGGCAGAAGCTTTAATGAGAGGCAGAAGCTTTAATGAGAGGCAGAAGCTTTAACGAGAGGCAGAAGCTTTAACAAGAGGCAGTGCTGAGTGGCGAGCGGGTGGGGCACGTACACAGCCCTGACTCACCTTCGGTGACATCCCAAGGAACGCCCCCCAGGAATACCTTGCAGGAGTACTGGGCATTTTTATTGCTCCTGGAAGGCAGCTGCCCGTTCCATGTCAAGGTGGCCTCGTTCACAGCTGGAGGGAGCGCAGGGATGGGTGATTAAGGTATGTCAGAGTAACAGGGGAATCGTCAGCATTTACGTGTGTTCTACATACATGTAGCTTTGGTTTCAACACTAGTAGGGATGAAATCAGCCCCTAACCCCTGCCCCCCCCTACACACATGGTACTCCCACAATATTGGTAGGGACATGCACCCACCCTCCATACCCAAATCAATGCCGTTGGTGCTGTATAAATGTATAGTTCATATATAAATAACAGCATTTCTATTTTATATTTGCATTTACTCATCCATCCATCCATCCTTCCATTCATCCATCCATCTTTCAAACTTTATCCAATTCTGAAACGCCTCTGTACAGGATTGTAGGTAACACTTTACTTGAGGTGGCACAGATAATACAATCAATAAGACGTTAAGTAAGCGTGTAGTACAACATTACTTGTGCCCCTTCAAGTGAAGTGTTACTGGACTTTATTTATGTTCTGAGTACAGAAAGGTGCAATATCTGTTTGGGAATTACAATAAAAATAATTAAATATCTTGAGAAAATTTCATGGAGGCTGCCGATTTCAGTGCAATTGTTTTTCTGAAATTTGAAAACACAATGTTGAAATCTACAAAAATAATCGTAATGCAAGGAAACATCTGGTAATCCCTGCCAGTGCAATGAATGAGAGCTAATAGGCTTCAAAGCAGAACCATTATGCTGCTTAAGAACAAATTCAACTACAGCCTCACTGTGACTCTGTATGTTTTTAAAAAAAAAAAAACATTTTAGAAAAATATGTTTTGTTTGCGCAGGCATCCTAAAGACTTAAGATGGCTTAATTGTGACATGTTGAAAGTAGGTGAAGGCTTTGCAGTGAAAATGTGGAGCAGTGATTTTTTTGTCCCTTGAGTTAAGAACTAAATCTCGTAAAGGAATAAGCATGTCTGTCTGCCGTTCTTGGCTGCCTGGTTTGGTTTGTCTCACAGATGCAGCACAAAACCCAAACCGCATTATCTGAGAAGTCCAGGGCAGCCGTTTCAGAAGCCATGTTACCAGCAGCCTGTCTGTGAAGTCGAGCTTCTCTCTCAATGCTGAACGGATCTTCTGTTGCTTCCTGGATGTCCGGGCCTGGCCACACGGAGGCGCCAGGCCAGCGCTTAGGTGGGGCGTTGGTGTATCCAGGGCCTGGGGAGGGGGCCAGAAGGGAACTGTCCTGGTCCAAGTGGGAGCTGACAGCCAACTTGAGGGCATCCTTTTGCATACTGGACATGAGGAACGGCAGTGGTGGGGAGATCCTCAAGGAGGACTGCGGGGGCGAGTAAGTAACATGCACTGACAGATCTTTGTACAAAGGAAAATGACAAACATGGAAATGCATTCTGTAGACATGAATAATCTACCTGGCCTTGAGACAACGAAACAGACTGCCAGCTCTTTGCTTAGGCGAGCATCGACAGGGATTTTGGCACTGTCGAATGCTGCATCGCACACACTCTGACAGGACATGACTCAGCAGCTGGAGGACTAGAAAAGCCAGCTGATGTGAATCCAGAAAAGCAAGGAGAATTCCGCATTTACCAGCAAGTCGCAGAGGTGGTCGGACCCTGAGCTGAAGCCACTAGTCTCCGAGTCCACTGGACTGCTTGAGCGGGAGTCCAGCAAGGAGTGAGACTCCAGCCGCGAGCCGAGCCGAGTCATGCTGGAGAATCTCAACTGGAAGTCGGGAGTGCTGACGGGCGCGTTGAAGGGGAAACCAAGGGGTTTTCCCAGGATGTTACTGAGAGGGCTGCTGGGCATGCCTAACACTGAAAGGGAATCAAATTAGACACCTGGGCTATTCTGAATGGGCCCCGCGCTTGCCCAGATTCCCCCTAAGATCCTGTGAGTTAATCTGGCAGCCATGGCAATGCCCTGCGACGCTTCTAGAAGCTTCACTTTTACTTTTAGCGCTACATTCCAAATACGTAATGAGTATATTTTACGTTTGCGTGCAAATAAGTGGAACCTCATCAAGCTGGCAAACCCACCTCAGGTCAGGTAATCAGACCTCAGTCAAAGCAGCGTCGTGCACCTGGGTGGTGGTATCTGGCCAGAAGAACCAGAACGGTTTCACTAGCATCTTCTACCTTTTACCTACGTGACTCATGTGCCAAAACGAAGGCCCCATCATCCAGCTAAGCTGTGGGAACAGTGAGCTCAGTGTGTTGGGTCAGCTGTAAGGGAGCTGCCTCCCGGCAGGCTCAGGCTGCCCAAGCAGTGCACTCAGGCTACAACAATGTGGAGCATTTTACTGCGGCCCAGTAGTTAGTGGTATTAGCCAAGCCCTGTAGAGCTCAGCCTGGCAGTCAGATCCAGCTCTGAAATCCGCAGGCTGCCCTGCTGCCTGCTTACGGCAGTCGGCTCATTCACACAGGGCAGATAATAGGTGTGATGCGGCATATAGCGCAAAAGTGGGTCAAACCCAAACCAAAGGGCAGGAAACTTTTTAAGGACGTTTGGACGAAGGAATATTTCACATTCTTCATCTTAACAGGGGCCTGTTTTGTCCAGGAGATGGGAAGTCAATGCTAACGGTGATACTTGAGTCAGTAGCACCCATGCGAACGATGACATAGATCGCACCTGCATTTCACATATTTATGGCTGCGAATAATATGACAGAGCCAAGTCACTAAAGGCACCAGAAAAGAAGAGATTGGAACAGAAACACATTGGACCCACTGGAATGAAACTGAGGGGTGAGCCATGGTCAAAGCCAGCTATACGCACCAGCCAATAACGCGCTCACTGCGTGACCCAATAAGCTGGAGCTCAGGCGATGAGGTGTAAAAGTCACTAAATTTTATATTTCCTTTGAGCACAGGGTGCTTTTTCATGTCCTAAAATATTAATTAGGTCAGCCATTTTGTAGCATCTCGGCTCCTAAAAACAGATGACAAATTAGCCTGAAGAACCCTTTACATATAGGCTTACGGAGGTCATGTTGCAAATTACCCTGCACAGAAAAGGGACAAGCTGTCCCAATTGTTTTTGCTCGAATTAAAAGGACACAAAGGAACAGGCGAGTTTAGACAGGTGAAAAACACTGAATCGGCACGTCAGAATTGTAAAAGTTTCACGGTATCAAGGGAAATCTTATATTTGGCGTGGAGGGCTAATCCTCTTTTGCAGTTACGTTGGGAAGGTTACATTTTGAGGAGAGACGAGAATTATCAAGAAGCATGTTAAAGGAAAGACTGTAAGAGCTACGTGTTCCTGAAATAAGCACAGTACACAATTCCCACACACCCCGAAAGACAATACAGTCTCATATTCCATAGCATTTTTAGATTTTAGTTTAATAACCTCGTTATATCTATAAAAGATGGTTTAGCCCCATGGGCATCAAAAACAGCAAGATGCATCTCAAATCTTCCAGAATGGTCCATTTTAGAGGACTAACAGCTGATGCACCACGCAGAAGAGTGAGGCAAGTTAGAGGCAAGACCCACTTCTTTCTAGAAAGAGGGCAACAGGGAACTAAACCCTATCGGAGCAGAGATCTGTAGACAGCTGCTGATCATTTGCCTCAGAAGTCACTGCACATTTGTTGTGGCTATCTGAGCAGACATAGGCAAGGCTTTGACAGGCTCCTGTTTTCCCCGACTGAAAAGTTTACTCACTGGAGGGGTTTCCCTTCTGCAGCGACGTCTCTGTGCTGTGGCTGCTCCGGGGGCGATCCCACCCAGGCAGGCTGAGTGAGTGCAGGCCCTGGCCGCGGTCCCCGGCGTCCGGCAGCCCCCGGGCAGAGTCCTGCGTGTTACTGGGGAAAAGCATCCTGAGCAGAGGACTGCAGTGGCGTCCGAGTCCCGCAGGTCTGTGGGCGTGGGCTGGGGACTGAGGACAGCCTGCAGGCGCTGTTCTCCAGCCGAGGAGACAGGGGGAGGATGGGGCTCCTTTAAATACCACGGGCGACGGCAAGCGCACTGCTCCTGCTCCTCAGGTACGCCGGAGATGTCTGGGAGACAAGCTGCAGCCGCTCCTGCTGAGACTGCCATGCATCTCCATTTGCATCACTGACCCATCGAGCATGTGACCAGGCTGCTGATGCGCTCACGTCCTCCTGCTAATGACATCACCACTCCCCCGCCCCCCCCCATGCACACACCCCACCCCCCGGCCCCACACCCTACTGCCCTCCACTTTCACTGGCGTACGAAAGGACCGAAAAATTCCGGTTGGAAAATTCCCAGGCTGTCAAACGGCGCGGCACAGACCCACAGAAACGACAGCAGCTTCTGCTAAGGGTTGGTGGAGAGAGAGAGAAAGCGAGAGAGACAAGGGAGAAAGAGAGAGAGGGAGGGAGGGAGGGAGGGAAGGAGCTGCCCGCTCATGTCACAGACGGCAGACAGCAGCAGCAGCCCACTGATCAGACGCTGGGAAAGGAGCCATTGGAGACCTGCTCCCCGCCACTGGACGGCCTCCAAATGCTGGCGACAGCCCTGATTCAGCAACTACCGTCAGTGCAGCATGGGGGGGGGGGGGGTGTGTGGGGGGGCTGGCACAGCCGCTTTGGGCCGAGGGTGTCATTGCCTGACTGACTCTGCATTGTTTACCAAGCAGCATCACGCCACTCCACAGAGGCACGGCTGCCATTGTCACGGCTTTGGGTGGAAACCGCGGGACAAGGTGACCAAGGTGTCACTGGAGGTGAACTTCTCCTGTTTGCTCGTCCCTGCAGTACCTCGACGTGAGTGTGGCCATAATGCAGGCAGGCCTAGGCTGAGACCAGGCTAATTCTCATCCTGCTCCTGCTGCTAAGTTTGGCTTCAGCCACCATTCTGCTACATACAGATATTACACTGTTTCTATTACATTTTTAATGGATATTTTAAGAGATATTTTTTCAGTATTGATGGGATTTTTAACTGTGATGCTATTAATAAGCAATGTACTGTATCATTTTCACATAGTTATATTATTAACTTATCTTCATCAAATGTTTCATAACAAAGAGAACTATTAGTGAGGACTTGTGCACTTCTTGGAACTATGTAGTGCATTGTACAAAAATGCCACCATTTCCCAGCATGACGACAATAATAAAATAATAATTCCCAAGTAAATATTTCAAAAGGCAAACGAGCTGACTAATGACTCAGCTTTGTCTAATGCAGTCAATTTGCAGATTTATGAAGCTTTAGGGTAGCTGACAATCAAGTGACCATGACAGCTGTGTCACCCGGATAAAGCAGGTGGTCATAAGCTGTCGTGTCCCATCTCTGTTCTACATGAAGAACCATTGCCGGAATGTTCTGAGTGCCTCTGTGCAAGTTCCTCAGCAGGAGTTGCTATCACGGGACGGCATGATATCTTCTATAGAAACTTCAGAACGTGGAGTTTAAATCAGTCTGAGGTCTAGGGGGATAATGCCATTACATGATTCCATTAAATTCCTGCAGTGGTGTTCTGCAGAGGTTACACAGACCTTCATTCTCAATATCAGACTGTGGAAGCATAATGGCTTCACCGTTAAACCATGACATTAGTGTTCTGGTGCATGTAGCTGGCTCACGGTGAACAAAGGTTTTGTAACGTGTTCCAGGTGATACATCATAAGTAAACAGCTCAAAGGCTGAACAGAGAACAATCATATACTATATATAATTTTAAACAATGTAATGGAGCACATTCCATAATATTACCCAATCACTGTAATGATAGTGGTCAGTCCATATTCACCTTTTATTAATATACTGCTTTTTTTCATCATAAAGCTGCACTCAGACACATTTTCCACAATCACGCAGGGGTTTACTGACACAATATACTCTCACTCTTTCAGGAGGAACTGATCAATTTCCTCACCTGGGGAAAAAAAACTCCATCCACATGAGAATGTGCATAACAAAAAACACACGTATCAGACAATAATAATAATAATAATAATAATAATAAATATACAATCTGATGCTAAGCTAATTACACTAATGTACATTTATTTCAGATTTCAAAGGGTTGTGTTTTTTTACTGAGCCTACAAATCTTACATGTAACCGAATCACACAAAAGCTTTTTAAAGACATTTTCATGACAGAGTAATGTCTCCACACTGCTACAGCAGGCTCAGTCCCCTCCTAGTTGCCTCTGCAGAAGATGCATCAGAGTCTGCGTCACTGTAAACTGCAGGAATTGAACTAACAGGATTCTCTTTGCTCCAGAGAAACAGAATCGTCTTGAATTATTCAGTGTAACATGGCAACACAATTTAGGGTTTGTAGACCATATAAAACAAGTAGTATTAAAAAAAGAGGCATGTGACATATTTTCCTGTTTAGAGGTGTTCTAAAGAACTAAATAATTTAGTGTTTATCTATTATTTTAATCCAGTTATTAATGGTGATAAAAAATGTACAGGGTCATTGCAGGGAAATAGAGACAGCACTGCACTGAATGACCAAAACAGTTAGGAAAGGAAAAAAAACCACAAGAGTGAAGTATCAAGCAAGGGCTATGTGAGGGGAGGGGCACGCTGAAGGTAGGGCTATGCGAGGGGAGGGGCACGCTGAAAGGTCCTGCCGCTGAAGGCAGGGCTATGTGAGGGGAGGGGCACGCTGAAAGGTCCTGCCGCTGAAATGCATCCAGTTAGTGGACGCAGAGCTCAGAAAGTGGCTAAAAGTGGATTAAACACTGAAATGCCGCATATTCCATAAGGGCAATCGAAAGAAAAGAGACATTGTGACATTGATCATAATGAAGCTGCTTGCCATAAAAGGGCTCCTTAAACGATGTGTGGCCAGTAAAGGCATCAGCTGTGTGAGCTTAGAAACGCAGTGCGATTCCATGAGGCTGTTTTGCACTGGTCCACATGCTACATTCAGGCTGGCTTCACAATGAGCGATTCAGACTCCCGCTCAGCGCAAACAGGGCCCCTTTCAGCCGTCACATAATACTGCATATTGTGTACAAGATGCAGATATTTTTTTAACCACATGAAAACATTTGTAGGCAATAAGTGATTCTACTTTGGGTGAGATTTATAATGCAACAGAATAGTTTTATTTCAGTCATTGTACTTAAGAAAATATGCATTAATTTATTCAATGGGTTTAAATTTAATTGGCCAATAAGTCTAATTTCATTTCACCTGCATGTGCTGTTTTGCATAATAGCAGAATAATAATATAATTATTAAAATGTGAGATTTATGTACATTCTAGTATAGGGATGGCCAATCTTACCCGCAAAGGGAGAGTGTGTATGAAGGTTTTTGGGGTAACCTTTAGGTCAGCTGTACAAACCCAGGTGTGAGGACTCTTCAGCCAATCAGTCCTCTGATTAGTGATGCAGACTTGCAGCGAAAACCCACACAAATAACGGCTCCTGAAAGGTAAGACTGACCCCTGTACTATATATTAAATATTACGTTAAAATCTGAGTTCAAGGAACTTCGTGCTCATCTGAAGCATGCTTTCTACCATCTTCCATAGAATTCATTTTTTGTCTCATAATAAATAAAAAAGGAAATAATTTGTTTATATGGGAACATTTTTATGAAGGAATGAAAATAAGCACAAGAAGTGACATACGCGATCACACAGGCACAAAACGAAGCCGTTCTCAGAGGGAGCTGCCAATGGGGGGTGGGTGCTTGGTGTTTGGGCGCAGAGATTTGGGAGTGAGATGTGAAGATGAGGGCAGACGAGAGGGGCCCTCAGTCAGGGCCATCACTGAGAAAGGGCCTGGAGGATGTCCTTCACCAGCATCGTGCCAATCAGCATCTTCTCGCAGTTGACTGTCAGCTGGGCCTCGTGCTGCTCTCTCGTCACAATGGTAACGAGTACCAGGCTGCCGCTGGTCACCGTCTTACCCGCGAACCTGCATATTGGCGGGGAGGGGGGGGGGAACAGGAAGGAGGTTGACATCAGGCCAAGATTGGAAAGGAGAGCAAAAATGGAGGCAGAGAGTGCATGTGAACATTAGTCGGACATCATTACATGAAAAGAACAGAATAAGTTTACAACTATAAAGCAGTTTTTCCCAACCTGGTCCTCGGAGACCCACAGCAGTCCACATTTTAGCTTTTACTGGGAGCTGGGAGGGAGCAAAAATGTGGACTGTCTGTGGGTCCCCAAGGACAGGGTTGGGAAGTGCTTCTATAAAGAATAAAGCCGCTCGTCCTCTGGCTACTGGGTAACTAAAGCAGCGTAACACCACATGTCACAGAGAGGCGCTATGCTGACTAAAAGTCTCCTGGGTTTGAATTCAGCACACATGGAGCAACACGGATGTGTACACAAAGTATACCAGATACAGGGAGGATAGGCTTCAACCCCAAGACCTCAGAAAGCCGGTGTCTCACCTGCACTCCATCTCTGAACCACAGGGCACCCGGCTGAGGCTGGCTGTGGAGGTGACCCTCTGCACAATGGCTGCATCGCCCTGGCACGTCTCTCCCAGGGTCAGCTTCTCTGTGATCTCGTTCATGCCCGTCAGCAGGCCTGCGATTAAGGACACGTCACTGTGTAACTAAGTTAGCTCCCGCTGTCTGAGGCGTCCTGAGGCATCAGGCGGCCTGCTCCACACTCAGCCAAACACATCACTTTGTCATTCACTTCAAGATATTTTGCTTGTACAATATATAACCATAAAAAGCTTTTACAAAATGGGCAATTTTCATTTTTTTAATTACTCAGCTTTAAGCTCTAAATATTGTGCAACTTAAAGGGTTGAACATCTGAGTATACAGTGAATTGTTCTACTCTGGCTTTGATGGTCATAATGGAAAGAAGTTACACAATCCCACCACAAATGTGTAAAACAGTGACTTGTTTTTTGAATCGGCTGCATTTTTGCTGAAATACCAAGAACAGATGAAAACTCTGAGGGGTTTGCTTCTGCTATAAACAACCAAGCACGTTTCTTTCACCCATGGTCTATTTTGGTTGCTCTTCATAGGTCAAAAATAGCTTTTCCATGCAATAAAAATAATGAAAAACATTTAACTGCTGTGGTGTCGCTCTCCGATGGCTACATGCTGTCCCTGTGTGGCGCACTGTGCTCTGGCTACATGCTGTCGCCGTGTGGCGCATTGTGCTCTGACTGTATGCTGTCGCTGTGTGGTGCACTGTGCTCTGACTGTATGCTGTCGCTGTGTGGCGCACTGTGCTCTGGCTACATGCTGTCGCCGTGTGGCGCACTGTGCTCTGACTGTGTGCTGTCGCTGTGTGGTGCACTGTGCTCTGACTGTTTGCTGTCGCTGTGCTGTATGGCAGTTTCCCTCCTGATTCTCTCAGCCCTCATAAATCAGCTTCCCTGGGTCATTGCTGTTCCTACATGGCGTGTATTGCTCTGTGACAGACTGAGCCTCCTGCCTTGTGTTTCCTGTCACAGCCTGCAGGTTCACAATAACCAGCTGCCATGTCTCCACCCCTGGCTCCGCCCACATTCCACCCTTGTCTCCACCCACCCCAAGCCACTCTAACCTTGCTCCTTCTTGAACTCGTTCTCTGTCATGAACACTGGCATCATCAACTCCCCCACCGGTGGCTGAATCGTCAAGAAGAACTTCCTGGTGTGGGTGCTGGTGGGGCAGAACAGAGGACGTGGAACAAATGCCGAGTCAGGACATGTGCACCGTGCAGGGCTCATCACCGTAGTATAAATGCACCATATATGATGTGCACACTCATGTGTCCTTACTGCCAGACATACATGACGCACCTCTAAGAGTTAGTCTATTGTTCATTAGGTATGTATACACTGTCAGTTGATGTTTGTACTTGGATTTAGCTAAATGAGTAGTGATCTGCACACGACTGATAAAACATCGTGAAGCTCCTGCGTGCAGCACGCGATGGACGGAGGGCAGTGTGCACTTACCAGAGCTGGAAGTTGGCGGCCTGTGTGGAATCAGAGAAATCGATCCCCATGACCACGGTGACTGTCTCACCTGGAGGCAACACATCTGAAGACACATAGGAGGCAATTTCAGAGAAGGTTTTAAAGACCTTCAATCATGTGCCCGTTTCAGGTATGTCAAGGTATCTCAGGATTATCTTATTTCTATGATTACAGAATACATTAACCAGGGCCTGTGAATCTCATTTGGCAAATACACCATGTAGACAAAAGTACTGGGACACCTGGCCTAACCCACGACATCCCATTCTAAATCCATAGGGATCAATACAGTTTTACAGCTGTAATAGCTGCCACTCTTCTGAGAAGGCTTTCCACAAAATTTTCGGGTGTGTCTGTGGGAATTTTTGCCCATTCAACCAAAAGGGCATTTGTGAGGTCAGGCACTGATGTTGGGGGTGAAGACTTGGCTCACAATCTCCGTTCTACTTCACACCAAAGGTATTTTATGGGGTTGAGCTCAGGGCTCTATGTGGGCCTGTCAAGTTCTTCCACACCAAAATCATCCAACCATGTCTGTATAGACCTTTGCTTTGTGCATTGGAGTACAGTCATGTTGGGACAGCAAAGGGCCTTCCCCAAACTGCTCCCACAAAGTTGGAACCATAGCACTGAAAATGTTTTGGTATGCTGAAGTATTAAGAGTTGCCCACACTGGAACTAAGGGGTCTAGCCCAACCCCTGAGAAATAGCCCCATACCATAATCCCTCCTCCACCAAGCTTTACTGTTAGCATAATGAAGTCAGACAGATAATGTTCTCCTACCATCCAGCAAACCCAGACTCATCCATCAGACAAAGAAGACTGCCAGACAGAGAATCATGATTTGTCACTGCACAGAACACTTTTGCACTGCTGCAGAGTCCAGTGGCGGCGTGCTTTACACCATTTCATCCAACGTTTGGCACTGCGCTTGGTGATGTGAGACTTGCATGCAGCTGCTCGGCCATGGAAGCCCATTCCATGTAGCTCCCGGTGTACAGTGTTTGTGCTGGAGTTAATGCCAGAGTAAGTTTGCAACTCTGCAGTTATTGAGTCAACAGAGCATTGGTGACTTTTACACACTATGCACCTCAGCAGTCTGCGACCCGGCTCTGTTACTTTACATGGTCTGCCACTTTGTGGCTGAGTTTCCGTTGTTCCTAATGCTTCCACTTTGTAATAATACCACTTACAGCTGGCAATGAAATATCCAGCAGGGAAAAAAATCACAAACTGACTTATTGCAAAGTTGGCATCCTTGAATTAACTGAGCTCTTTAGAACAGCCCATTCTTTCACAAATGTTTGTAAACCTGACTGCATGGCTAGGTGCTTGATTTTATACACCTGTGGCAATGGGTCTGAATTGAGAGGTGTGTCCCGATACTTTTGTATTTACAGTGTATCTGTACAATAGCACAGGTGTGGTATAAAGGGGCAGGGCTTCCAATCCTGACCGATCTCTGGGAACTCTGCGATGCGCATTCCAGACTGCAGCTTGGGCTCCTGGATGCGTAGGTTGCGTGCCTCCGTATCACCACTGTTGGTGAACTGCATCTGCACGGAGACCATGTGGGGATCGTGGCCGAAGGGCCGTCGGCTGAAGCAGTAGCTGACAGAGAGGCCCTCGCCCGTGATGCGGTGCAGCAGCTCGTAGCTCTTCACTGGGCCCGACGCAGGGCTGGCGGCCTGTTGGACGCGAAAGACAAAAACAGCTTCCTCTCACACACACCGGCCTCGTTTTGGGAAAAGATTTATGGCCATTTCCACACGGCAAAGTATTTGCTAATGAAATGAAAGGCTTTGCTGAGGGGAGCGTGGCATGCTGGACTATCTGACCAGTAATGGCTTCTTTGTGAGAAGTGCATAGTCATTCTGTCACCGCTACTTTGTCTCTGAAGGCACATCAATTACCGCCTGGACAGTTAAATCAGGACTGACTCAAATCAATTCATAGTGACTACAGAAGTATTTTTTCCTGCTAGTAAGTGTTTATTAGGGGAAAAACCTTGTATAAGCTCTAAGCAGCTGTAAAGTCCCAGGCAGCCGCATCCCAGCAGGTTTCTGGTTCTCTGTAGGGGAACGGCTCTGTGATGGGTCACTTGTGTCAAAAGTTAAAGGTCCGAGGCCGGTAGAGGGATCATATCGCCTTTGGGCCTGGGATACAGACTGATCCTGGTCTTTGATCCTCACTGGTATGTTGCTTCGGGCAAAAGTATCCTGGGAAAGACTGTAGGTGCGTAGCTGAGCTCTAAAGTGGGCTTACTTACCGCTGGGGACAGCGCCGAATCCGACAGGGACAGTCCCTCAAGGTCTGTCACCAGACTGCTGGACACGAAGTTATTCACAGGGGTCACCTGTGGGGATGGCGTGGGTTCGACTGTATAATGACAGTGACACAGAGGCAGGGGGTCGTCAGGGCAACGGCCAGAAATGACACTTAACACTAACTCAAGTGTGTTAATTCATTTTATTTAATTAATATGTATAAATATCTTGGAATCTTGATTTAGACAATATGTATTCCATGTTCCATTTCAATTCATTAATTTTTTAAATATGAAAATATTAATAATTTGATAAAATTTTAGTTTTTATATAGATACACTTACAATCATCAAGATCAAGCAGGGACATTTCCGTCTCTTTCTTCGGTTGTCTTGGAGGTGGTTTGGAAGCACAGGTCTGTGAAAAGAGTGGACAGAGATCCCTGAAACGGCTCTGTAAGCGTCTGTGATGCAGAGAACAGGGCACTTCGTCGCTGACATATCTCTCGCATGTTTTCAGTGGTCTCATAAATGGCAGTTCCTGTTCTAGCAGGTCAAACAGGGTGAGTGTGAGAATCACGGATGCTAACATAGACCTTCACTGCACCAGTATCTGGCTGTGTCTGCTGCCTCCGCAAGCTGAGCTTCCCCCACCTTCTGCTTAATCCTGGTGTCTGTGTCAGACTCCGACACCCCCTCGGACTCGCTCTCGCTGCTCTCCGAGGAGCTCTCCTCCTCCTCTTCCTCCGACTCGGAGTCGGACGCAGCCTTGGGCCCTTTATCCTTTGGCGGTTTCTTCCTCTCATCCCCGCTGCTGGGCTCGCTGTCAGGGAGAAGGTGCCGTCTGTGAGCTGCAGCCATCTCCCCAGACAGAGTGACTGCTACCAGACAAGCTGGGAACCCAGCCGGGGTCATGTACTTAAGCCGGCTCACGCTGCTGCCCATAGTTAATCAGCACGAGAAAAGCAGAAATACTAATTATTGTACTAATATACTTATTATTAGCATTACCTTAGCATTAGCATTACCTTCCCTCACTTTCCTGTGTGCTCTTCTTGGCTCTGCTCTTACTCTTCCTCTTGTGTTTCTCCTCCTCCTCCTCCTTGTCTGACTCCGACTCGCCCTCGCTCTCCTCGCTGCCCGACTCTGAGCCGCTCTCCTCGCTGGCGCTGCCAGTCCCGCTGCCCGTGTCCGAGTCTGGAGGGGAGAGCGGAGGCTGGGACACACACGGACACAACTGCACCCACCCCCCACC
>JABFEB020000008.1:595531-606479 GCA_019775895.2 Stomatorhinus ivindoensis | reverse complement strand
CACCGTGATCCTGTCAGGATTAGCGCTTGGAAGATGGATGGATGGAGAGAATAATAATAATAATAATAATAATGATAATAATAATAATGAGATGACAATAATAAGGCTAAAAGCATTTCTAAATAAGTGGCCATGAGAGTCTGACTCAGGGTTACCAAAATGGACCAGGATGCACCTGTGAAGAATAAGGTAACAGGTCTTTAAATTGATTGGTTCTTCTTTTTAGCGATACAGATCTAATGGATCCAGCAATCTGAGTGATGTTCATTCAGAGTTCAAGGACACATGCAGCATAAAAATGAGAACCAGGTGTCACCCTCATGGCCAATTCTGAGTATTTAACCAGGAGAACTCCAGCGGAGACATGGGTCATCATTGAAAAGTACTTAAAGTTCTCTAGTTAACAGAAAAAAATGTCTGCATATATAAATAGAGCAAGCCAAACAAACCACACATTAAAACCAAAGATTGCCATATGTGGACATACAGAACTATATTGCCACTTCTCAAAATGGCTTGTTGTCCACAAAACAATGAAATCGATACGTAATTTGAAAGGAAAGACAAGGGCAATAAGGTAAGAGAACGCTAAATACTTTCAAGGAAATAGCTTTTGGCAAATTAAGCACGAAGGCGGAGTTCTGCAGTAAGTACTGCGTAGGGTGGTGAGAAGCTGCTGCCTTGTGCTGCGCCACTGACTGACTCACTCTGGTTAAGGCTGTGACTCTTTCGAGCAGCATAATAACCTGCCAGATGGGAAAGAAAAGAATGGCATGGAATTGAAATGAATAGTCAAAGAAAAGACAGTACAGAGAAGTGCACGGTACAAAGGGCAGGGGGGGTCTGTTCGGCGGTCCCGCCGGCCCATGTAATTACCAGGTGTGCTCACTAGCGTGGAGGTCTTTACTGAAACACACACAAGCTTTACTGCAACCATAGAAAACAGCGCGGCACCTGGGAGACTTTCAACTTTCAATACTAAGGACTTTCTTCCCGTTATTGAGCCACAAGATGCCCCAGATGAGAGCGGTACAGCCGGCTTCTGCAGAGACACCCCGGGGTCCTGTGACTGGTCCTACGCGATCAGAGCAACAGTGTGCAAAATGTTCGGGGACCGAGCTCGCTTATGTGGCCTGAGAACACGCACGGACATAAAAGCCATTCTAAACCAGGAGCAGTGCGTCTGCACATCTGCAAGTCAAGTCAGCAGTCAGCCGTGTTTCCATGCAGCTCAGCTCTTACGTACTAAAGCACAATACCCACTCACACCATTAGTTAGTGCAAGTCAGAAACATGTATAAAACATCTCACAGTATCATATCTGTAAAAACCATTCAGACTAAATAACAATATTCCATTTACAACCTGACCTACAGATACCTGTGGTAAATTCCTTCCTAATAATTATTCAGTTGGTTAAGAGAAATCTGACTTTCTGAATAAGGCTTGTTTTATCTTGAGACCACTTATTTATTAACAGCCTTGAATGTACGTGATGGAATTTATTAAGTTGTTAAAAAAGTTAACTTCCAAAGGCGTTTTCTGCTCTGTATGTGTCTGTGTTCTGAGCCTCCCTGGTCACAGGTAAAGAGGAATCAGACAGCAATCCCAAGGGGCACCTCTGGCCAGCCTCCTAGCGAGCCGATCCGCCCCCTGCTGGTGGAAATGACCTCCTGTAGCTGCAGGTCAGGGCAAAGAGAGAGACGGTCAGCGAGAGAGGAACGACACACGGGGGTGGTGGAGGGGAGGGGGGGGTGGAGAGTCGAGGAGGGGAGGGGAGAGGGCTTTCAGATCAGACACACAGCGCTCCGCCCTGTCTTGGCCTCACTAGGAAAAGTCTGCATCGTCTACAGGACGAGACAACCCACAATGGAGGGGAGGGATGAAAACTCTGAGAGGAAGCACCCTGCAGAGCAACAGCCAATCAAAACCCTCAGACACCCAATGAAGAAGCCAAACCAGAAGGTTTCAGGTATTCCGGGGATTTAAACAAAAGTTTTGATTCGATCTTGGATCTTGATTTATCACACATGGAGATGAACAAACAGCGCAATGGACACAGACTAGGTGGCAGACCAGGCCCCCGTCTGACTCACAAAGTGTTTCTCTTAAGACTGAGGTTTACAGAGAGCAGGACAGCTCTGGGGGCTTTGTACTACAGAGCACAGGACAGGGCGTGGTCTCCTGATGCATACTCTTCAAATGCAAGGAGATGACAGGGCCAAGCGGATTCCAGCAGACTGGAATTTCACAGCATCTTGAGCAAAGCTTGGTGTGATTCAAAAGCCATGCCGATTCAACCTGATTAGCCTCAGCCCTCAAAGACATGACAGTATCTCTGTGTGTTTCCATGGACAACGCTTCCCTCTTCTCATGTAGGAAAATAATCAAAAGATAAGGTGCATTCTGCTACAACCTTGACTAGTACAGGGCGTCATTATTCTGTGGAGCAGATGTTTCTCAGCATGTATCTGGGGGAAGACAATCTTACTGGAAGGGCACGTATTTGGCAGTACTGGTCTAGAAAAGCATGGAGGTGAACAGAATATGATGCAGGTGTCAAGGGGTGCTTCCATATGGGGTTGGTGAGACAGGAATTGAGGGTGGACACAGACAGCACTCCCACAGGACCGTGCCGAGAGCGTCGGCGAGCGCGGCCGAGGACACAGCCATAAGCGTTACCTCCACGTTGCGCACAGATGGATCTGGGGCCACCTCGGGCCAGTCGGGCAGCTCCTGGTAACCGCCAGCCTTGGCGTTCAGCAGGTGGGAGAGTGAGCCCAGCTGGAAGTGATCCCGGTCTACAACAGCGACACACAGGAGCAACACTCCGCTTAGCCAGCTGCTCCAGCCATTTTAGTCTATAACAAATCATTAGGCTTTCTGGCAATTTCAAAGCACTTAATTACACTCTACCGAGGTTTATCCATGATCCATATGGACAAAACACAAAATGCTGATATTTCACTGCATTTACAGTAATGGCTAATTCAAAAATACACTCCTGTTAAGTCAGCTATTATTATTATTACTATTAATATTATTATTATATTAATGCACAGTGGAAGGAAGCTAGCTCTCAGTAGATGGCAGTATAGCGAGTGCAGCATGGCTGGGTTTGAGAGGCACTAAGGGCCTTCCAGAGGCTGCTGTTGCTGTAGATGCCCTTAATGTCTGCCAGCTGTAGACCAAGGATGTGACTTGCTGAAGGGCTTTTCGAAGCGCCGCCCAGCCGTGGGCGTAACCCCCTTCTACACACTGGGCCAGGATACTGCCACAGCCTGCTTTTAAAGGTGAGGCAAGTTGGAGGAACAGTGATTCTTGGCAGTGCTGGTACACAAGGCACTGCTTACCCAGGGCTCCCTTTAGCTCTACAAAGGTTTCAGCCACTGTGGCTAACAGTACTGGTTTCTTAGCCAGGCATAAAACGTATTGATGAGCCATGAAATCATCCTCACACTGAGAGCAGGACTGCTTCTACAGACACAAAAAGGTCAAATTTGTGTAGCTGTGATACTGTCTCTGTAGACAAGGAGCCTGACATTGTTTAACAACGTTTCCATTGGCATCATGCATTTTGGTGTGTGCCTTATTCTTCTTTGCACACAAATTCGACCAGTGCATCCTTTAGTTCCTAATTAACAGAGACCACATATAGCATGAACAGGTTTATATCGAACCTAGAATGCATGGACTGAAATGTAATATCCGGCAGCCTGTGGCCCGTAATGGCCCTCTGTAGCACGGCGACCTGCCCTATAGCATCGGCATGCTGAGTGCGTCTCTATCAGTATGAGTCATAACATCAGGGAAACTGCTGAAGCTTTTTGAACCCTTTCACTCAGTGACGCCTGTATGATTTTTATCATAGTCGTGGACTGATTAAAAGCATGCTTTCCTATTCAGAATAACATACAGTACATTGGATTACGAGCATGGCTGAATTTCTGAATAAAGATAAACTTTATTGTCATTGTCACTTGGACATGAAATGGAAAATGCAATTCTACTCAATGTGAGGCATAAAAAGAGTAATAAAATATACTCCCTTCTCCTCCATAACATGAAAAGGCTGGAAATCACTGACATTCATTAGCCAATTCCTGTTCTATTGTGTTTTGCTGAAGTCACAGTCAACATATGAAATATCAATAAACAAACAAACAAACTCTTAGA
Source organism: Stomatorhinus ivindoensis (assembly GCA_019775895.2). Lineage (NCBI taxonomy): Eukaryota > Metazoa > Chordata > Actinopteri > Osteoglossiformes > Mormyridae > Stomatorhinus > Stomatorhinus ivindoensis. Next base: position 602,303 of record JABFEB020000008.1, on the reverse strand, counting down.
TCCAACTCATTCACAAATGACCCATCAGGTTGGGAACCGACAACCGCTATGGTTGGGAATGAAATGATGAGAAATAAAGTCACCACACTGGCTTTTTGATCGCAGGTGGAGACGTGGCGAATGGCTAATGAGAACCTAGCGTATATGTGCACGCTCCCCCCTCCTTCGCTTTTGCTGAAGTAGACCATTGTATCAGCGATGTAAGCCAAGTAATGTGCCAGGTCAATAACAACATCCGCGATGTTGCTGTTTACTGTCACCTCACTGTGAAAATCGTTTTGTGCAAAGAAATTCTCAGCTAGAATTCAATGATCTTTCTGATTAGCAACCGTGTGCTTGCTAACAGGAGGGGCCTTGAGGGGGTGGGGCTCCGTAGCCTGGCCTGTGTCTCGTCACTCTTCCTTCGATCTTGCTCCTTTAGCCTGCATCACCTTCTCGCTGACATGGTAAGCCACCTGCTCTCCGGTGAGTGGCAGCTAATCTGGCATCTTCAGTTCACAGGAAATGAGCTGAAATTTTGTTTTCTAATAATACGAACTTCCTTATGTCCATATGAAATGTGTGCTCAGTACACAGACTTTAAAGACTTAAGGCTAACGAAACAACACTAAAGAACCACACAGGATGGCGAAGTCTTAACCGCAGCCTCTGTGCCATCATTTCTATACGGTTATACAGCTATTCTCCTTATAACTTCTTATAGCTCTTATAACTACCAATAGGTACATAAAAATTGTATATTTATGAGGTCAGATCTCACGTCAACCAATGAGATACTTTTCAACAAGAAAGGTCTGTGATTTGTAACTATTATCCCTCAGGTACACTGATATATAAATGTATATATGTGGTAAAAGACCACAGCAGGGCCTGCAGCCCTAACCCTATAAAAAGTATAATGGAGACACAGGCAATTCAGGAAGCCATCTCACTTAGGCCTAAAAGCCAACAAGGACCCTCAACCAAGAAGGGAGAGTGGCCACAACGGCAAGGCATTAAAGGTGGCAGCAACCGGTGATGCTCATCCGTTCTGCACCTGCTTATACAACACAGGGCTACGGTGAACCTGGATGCAGCCGGTCCATATGAGGAGAACATACAAGTCCCACGTGCAAAGCGGAACCCGACCTACCAACCCTGCACATTACGAGAGGATCGAGCTAAATGCTAATGTGGGGATTACTGCGGTGTGGGGGATTTCGGCGGGGCCGTTTCTGCACCTACCTTTGAAGGGAGACTCCAGCACAGGGGCTGGCTTGAGGGCCAGGAACAGCTTCTTGGCGTACTTGCTGAGCGCGCCGCTCTTGTCAGAGGGCACGATGAGCTGCCGCATGAAGCGAGCCCGGTCTCTGATGTCATAGTTCTGGTCGTACTTGGCCAGGTTGAGCACGTACTGAGTCAGCAGCTTGGTCTGTATGGTACACAGGAAGGAGGAATACTATAGAACAACACTGAGGAGAGCAGATTTACTGCTAAGTGGCAGCGGTGGCTGTGTGTGGGTGTGTGTGCGTGTCAGCTATGTATATTACATTGTGGGAACATTTATGTTATAAAAACATTGCGGGGACCATTTTTCAGTCCCCACAAGAGGAAACTCAATTTAATAAAAAATCTGTGAAAGTGATCTATAAACTAAAAATGTATTTTGTTTGGTTTGAAATGAACAAAGAATCAATCAATAAATATATGAATACAAACATGTGTGTGTGTGTCTGTGTGTGTATGCATGGATTCACCCCTGGTTTTCCATGGATATGCCCACAATGACAAACGAGGCCCATCCAGAGAAAATGCAGGCTGCAGATTACATGCCCAGAGTGCCAGACTGTGCCACGAGATTAAAGGCAAATACCTCACTGCATCCCACTGCTTTGATCGCCACACCCTGGCATTTTCATACTAATTATCCTCGCCCCTGAAGTTGACATCACTGCTCAACTGTGAAAATAATGTGCTGCTGTTTTGCGACGGCCCATTATGGCCGAGAGTCTCGATTTCAGGACCACAGACAGCTCTATGCAGGGCCTTCATGGAAGAAGAAAGCATGAGGCTTTAACGTAGAAAACAGCTGAAGGTCACCTGCTGTGTCATTCTCTGGGACACAGACAGGTTGTTGTGCAGCCTGTTCAATTTTGTATTTAAAATAAAACCAGATTTATCACAGAGATGCTGACGGAAGTCAGCTCTGCCGTACACGAGGCCCTTGATCATAAAGTGTACTCGGCACATTAAAGTCACAGAGCACTCTGGCTAATTACACAGAAGGTTTGCCCTGCCTTTGCAGGATACTAGCATTTGAGAGGCAAATTGGTAAGGGCCATCTGTGACAGGGCTGGACAGAATGGCAGCCAAGCGGAACTGAGGAGAGAGAGGGTGTAAAAACAGACAAACAACCCCTCCACCTGTCTCGCTGGATTCCAGCATGTTCCACGGGTTTGATTTAGACCATATGGCTGCTTCAACACAATCTTTCCTTGATGAGGAACTAGAATAATCTGCTTTCCCCCTGTGTGTTTCTCTCTGCTACCTATCCAAACGTGGATGTTTTTCACTCTTTTTAAACCACAATACAAACCACAATTTAAACCCAAAGCCAATGTCTCCTTAGGACACCGACTCATTCACCTGCTTGGAGTTGGTCAGGTACAGCTTGGCAGCCAGATTGAGGACCTGCAGCTTCACAATATCCTCCTCATTGGTGAAGGACTTGGCCATCTTCCTCAGCACGTCGGGAGCGATTTTCGGGATGTGCTCGCAGTACTCGCCGATGAGCCACAGGATACTGGCTCGAGCCATGGGGACCTGGACACCGGGGAGAAGGTGCGTGACTGGTGAGGATTCCGACTGGAAACCCTGAGATGAACTCAGAGGCCTAATTAACAAGTCAGCTTCAGCTGAGACCCTTTAATGGGCAGCCATCTCCGCCCCTGGGAAACTGTAGGGTGTTCGTATTATGGTTTTATTCTCTTAATTGTTTAATTAAAACCATTATATGGTCAGGAGTTAGCATCACAGTCATACACATATGCTAAGCGCATGGATCTCTGATTCAGAGACCCGCAAACAAAGGTGGGTCCTTCTCCCGACTTCTCACTGTCCTGTTGGCCTCAAGCTCACTCCCTTCAGAGCTCACTGGCCGAGCCGAGCAGGGAGACCCAGCCGCCTTACCTGGATGTTGTCCGTCAGCTTGGCCATGTGCTTGATGATGTCACTGTGCCTCTCGGGCTGCATCTGCAGAAGCTTCTTAATCACCACAACTGACTCGGCCACCACCAGCTCTGTGACAAAGGGGCGCAGAAGTGATGACACCCCTCATCATGTCACTCCGCTGGGAGGCTTGGAGGACTTGGCCGGGAAAACTCACCATCCCGGTTGGACAGCAGCTGAACCAGGCCGTTGAGACAGGTGTCCCTAACCTCCCCAATGCTGGTGGCACAGCGGCCAATCGCTTGGATGGTGGCAGCGACAAAGTCTTTGTCCATGCTTTTAATATAAGTCTACGACCGGAGGAATCAATGCGGGACATTACACAGAGCATGCATGTGTATACAGGATATGAAAATGACATGTAATGTACTTAAAAGTTTGTAAACAAACATAACTATGTAAAAACATCATGAATGAATGTGTTGTTACAGTCTGAACAAGAAACCGAAATTCTAGAAATATTTCTAAATAATATGCCAAACCTGAAATTCTCTCAGAATAGTGGATATGTTGGTTTCATTTGCCAGGTTGGTCAAAACTTCTAACTGCAAATACAACAAATAAGTCAGGTCATCATGAGTAAAGAAATCCATCCATCCATCCATACACACACCCACCTGCCCACCCACCTATAATTTAACAGGGTAAGGCTGGCCCGATTTTCTAATTTACAGTGGTGGTACCTGAATGCATCTGGCTACTGAGGATGTCACTAATGGGCCCTATGAATAACTCACTGGTACCGATGTATCTCAGCACAATCTACAATTCACCTGCAATTACCTTTAGGACCTTGATCTGGGTTGGGTCTGTGGACCGGATATAGAAGCTCTTCAGATAGGGTTCAAACATCCCCTTTGAAAAGAGAGACACACACATTTTCTTTTATATATGGAAGTCAATTTCACTTTCGTAACAAAAAAAAAAAGTCTCACTTGAAAAGTCAATTCAAAGGCAACTTGAAAAGTACATTCACATTTTTGTTTCAAAATGAATTCTCCTAAGAGCCTGAGTGTGTAAATCAATTGTTCATAAATGAATATTCTACTTACTCTTCGCTTGATGGACATGGTTGCCACGTTCTGCAACACGACGTACTGTACTTCGCTGTCGGATAAGTATAGCATTCAGTAATCTCGCTTCATTTAGGGCCAATGGCCTGCTTCACTACAAAGCTCCTTCACTGGACTGAATAAATTTGACAGAATATGTACCAGTGACTAGTAAACATACCAAACAGTGCAGGAGTCCATGAAAAGCAAATTTAACAAAGCTGTTGCATGATCTACTGCTGGCTGCTGCTCCTATATTTCAGTACATTGACTGTGAAATTGTTCATGCAGAGTTTCTGCTTTAATATCAGTCCCTTGGTCACTCATACAGGACATCACATTCACATGAGGAAGGAAAACTCAGCAGAGACAGCTTATGGTATCTCTATAACCAAGCCCCCCTAGAACATTCTGCGGACCTTATCCCAGTAAGATAGCTGGGAAGGGAAAGATAAAAGGTGGCTTTCATTTTTTTCGACATCTTAACACCGTGCGTCGCTCTTATGAAATGGTGCCCCTCACAGTACCTACCTGTGGCTCCTCATGAGGCGAACCAGGGCCTTGGCGATGACCCCAACTTCTGCTTTGGGGGCCAAGTGGAAGTAAAGCTGGGCCACAGCCATCACCACCTGGGGATGGATAGTAAAAGGATGAAGCTTGTCTGGAGCTGGTACTCCTTCAGACCAGGTTCAGGCGGCACTCACGGCTGCATTACGGCTCTGCAGAAGGGGCTTGGTGTTGCGTAGCAACAGCCTGTGGTCGGGGTCCATCACGTAGGGCTTCCTCTTGGCCACCAGGGAGGCAGCTTCGACCTTCTCCTCCTTCCCCTCGTCTTCGTCGGAGCCGTAGAAGGCCTTCTCTGTACCCTCCTCCAACAGGGACTCCTGCTCAGAGAGGGGACGAGATTACAGGGGCAATCCCCTCTGGGTGGGCACAGTCGGGAGGTGGGCACACTCACGTTGGCATTGGGGTTGAGGAACTGAGTGCGGGCGTAACGTGTGAGCATGTTGATGATCACCACCTGACCCCATTCCTCCACATCGATCAGCAGGTTGCAGAGCTTGCGGTAGTTCTTGTGGATGAGGTCGATGCGCTCAGGACAGACCTCCTCGAATGCCATCACCACACTCCCCGCCACCAGCTGGGGGCACAGAGAGGGACGATAAGCAGCCTGTCCTTTTACCTCCAAGCAAAACTCAAACATATCAGAACAGCAATACTTAAAAGATTACATAGTGAAACCAAAGTACGCAAAAGGATTAAAATATCAGATATGAAAGTTAACTATAATTTTGTTTGTGGATTTAGTTGATTTACTTTTCTGTTTAGACATTAATATTATTCATGTGTGCAGTTTTGAATACATAATGCATTAATATGCTGAATAAGTTATTATACATTTTTGCCTTGTTCACATATTTTCTGTATAACTGCATCAGTTACAATAAATGTGAATAAAAAGTAACACAATCATTCCAATGTGACAAAATACAGCATTATTCATCCATCTTACAGTACTCCAGTAAATCTCTGTTGGGGTGTCTATACCAGGCATCATATGACACAATAAAAAACACCCCAGATGAAATGACAGTCCACTGCAGAGCAGGCAAACAGCAGCTTAGAAACACCACACACATGCACGTCCTTGTACTGCAGGAGGAAAGCCAGCAGGAACACGCAAACTCTATACACACAGAGGAGGGGCAGGCATGGAAGCTCACACGCTGGGGCGTGAGGCACTGGCAGTATCCACTGAGCCAGCACACCGCCGGCCCTTGGTTCCTGTTCCATGATTGCAGTCAGCAAATGCCAAAAAATAACCCATCTCAATGGGTTTAATGAGCAGGAAATGATTTCTCTTTATATTAAACATGGGACACTTTTCACATATGTGCAATTTCAAAGGCTGTATCCCAAAGATAGCTAATACAGGCTTACATTAAGGAGGACACAGCTACACAGAAATACATCAACAAAAACACACTACACCAAAAGACAAATAATGAAATATCTCAAAAAGTTGATTTAAATCTGACAAACAGCGACTCGACGTTCATAAAATCACCAAATAATAATTAGATCAGTGTTTCTCCCCAGACAGCCCACGTTTTTGCTCCCTCCCTGCTGGACAGTCTGTGGGTCTGACAGAGTCTGAATTAGACACCAGCCATAAGTATGGCAAAGTGTTTGGATCAGATGTCCTTACCGTGGTTTTGTCAGCGAGGAGTTTCTCGATGACTTCGATCAACTGGTCTTTCTGGTCTGGATCTAAGCTACACATGGTGAGAAAAAGGAGGGAAACATTTTAACAAGATGGGTGAAGAGAGCAAAGCGAGAGCAAGGAGTATCAGGGGAGTGTGGGATGGCAGCACACACACACGCACGCAAACACACACACGCACATACATTCACACACGCACACACACGCGCGCACACACACACACATACACACGCGCACGCACATACACACACACACGCACATACATACACACGCGCACGCACATACACAC
>JABFEB020000008.1:571790-587247 GCA_019775895.2 Stomatorhinus ivindoensis | reverse complement strand
GAGCCAGGGATGGCCGATTCTCACTCAGGGATCGCAGCCGAGCCAGGGATGGCCGATTCTCACTCAGGGATCGCAGCATAGCCAGGGATGGCCGATTCTCACTCAGGGATCGCAGCCGAGCCAGGGATGACCGATTCTCACTCAGGGATCGCAGCCGAGCCAGGGATGGCCGATTCTCACTCAGGGATCCCAGGTTGGTATATGATTAAAAAAATAAAAAACTTGCCGAGCGCGCGTGCCTGTTGAGGGTGTTGGCTGCTCGACTCCCCTAGTGTCTGCCCGCCATGGTCAGCCCTGTCGAATAGTAGTTTATTTCCTGCCGCGTATAATAACAACAATAATAATAATTATTATTATCATTATTATTAATATTGATAAATACTAAACATTTAGACTATTAGGTCACAATTCATATTTTAACGTCTGAATCGATTCGTTTCTCAATATGAAAACGGATCAAAAGAATCGATATTTCAACATCGATCCGCACACCCCTTCACGACGCTACTTCGGATACCTTAATCAAGTCTGTGCCATATAGGCCTGGTTTAACTGAACCTAAGCTAAATTATTTTTTAAAAGGAAATTGATGACGTACCACATGACGGTCGAGGTCCCAGTTGACCGGAACCATACTTAAATACAGCATTTCCCATGTTATTCTTACCAAATGAATCATACATTTATATATTACCCACGTACATGATAAAAAATTACAGATATTAAACTCAAAAAACGCAAATAGTAAACCAGAACCAACATTTTGTTCAGAGTTGCTCGCGCAGGTATTTTTTGTGGCAGCAGGCTCACGCCAGACCCAGTAAGATTACCGGGAAAGGCTGCTACCACAAATCACCTGCTCAGCCTAAACTGGATTATTCTTCCAGCCAAAACGGGTGACAACGCTCAGAATGCTAGGAATAATGACTTCATCCAAGGCGGCTCCTACTCACTGCCAGAAAAACACAGTGTAATCTTAAAATTCTACTTTTTAAAGTACGTAAAATGATGGTGAGAATGACTAATTAAAAAAAAAAAACTTCTGAAATACACCTATTATACATTAACATCAGAAATAATTCATTCTGAATAGGTTAACGGGTCACAAAGCATTACAGCAGGAATCACTACATCACTACAAGATTAATCAATTAAAATGTAAATTTAGAAAGTCACAGTTAAGAATGCTTTCAAAGAATGTGGTTGACTAGACAATTTATAACTCAACAGCTTTGTTCTTGTATACGTTACATCCACCTGGTGAAGGTTGTGCTGTTACCTTTGTAATACAATATTACAAATAATATTCTGTAAGGTTTTTTAGCAGTTGTTACTGCAGAGTAGTAGGAATCTGAAGTTTTTGCAATTAATGGTTACATTACTGCAAGACATCTTTAATATAAATTACACAAATCATTTCTGATGGAAGAATGAACATTTTGTCCTTCATAAAACTGCTTCATTGGTTGCTGCCCTGTACTCAGCCCTGCAGCCATAGTTTCTGGGATAGGCTCCAAACCCCCACAACCCTGCACAGGATTAGCGGGTATGGAAAATGGATGGATGGATGGATGAAACAGCTTCTATAACTTTAGAGACGGCAAAAAAGAGCAAATTTCTTGAGTCATCCAGATGTTTTAGCAGCAATACAATAATGTAAGTAATGTAAATGCAGACATTTTTCTTTTCTGTATAGAAATTCACTCACTGTTTTTGTTTCCGGTGTATTTACAGCCTCCAGTAATGAGAAATAGTTTTGAAAAACAACCTGAAAATAGCAACAAAAAACTGCAACACCTAAAACTTCACCATGTTTCTTTGCTCCAATATTTTTCGTCTGCTGATATGGATGTCATTAAAAATATAATTTTAAAATCCTCTTGGGTGCTAAAATTCCAGTCTACCTGGAGGAAAACGCCTTTTAAAAACTCAAGTTTGCAATAGGTTTCCAAGGCAACAGAAATTAATAAAGAGAAATCAGAGTTTTTTTTTCTCCCCAGTTATTTTAGAGTGATGTTATTTTCAGGATGCCAGTTTAAACATGGAAACCTACAGAAGTATACACCTTTTCTGTATAAACATGAACGCTCTAGCCATTTTGCAAGATTTTCCCACTATCTGTCAATGCAGTGGGCTGTAAGACCCCTGCATCTATTGCCTCCTCTACAACTGATGTCAAAAAGAAGATGCAGAAGAAGGTCCAGCCATGGATCACAGGAGGGCAGTCAGGCATGTTAAACCATTAACAGGAAAACTGGCATTTTAAGTCTGTAGCAGCAGCTAAATTATAATAACTTTGCTGTGGCTTACGGACCTTTGGAGTAAAATCACAAAAAAGTGAATTTTTTAAGTGAAATGAAAAGAAAGTGCAAAAAAATATATATAATCAGTTACTGCAGCAGACCAGACCATGTGTAACAGAGAGCATAAACAGGCTACAGTCAGTGCTGTAATTATGTGTGAAGACAAAGCAGTGTTTTTCCTACCATTATATTTGGGGGGCGCCCAGCAGTGTAGCTGCCTAGTAGGCCGACATAGTCACTCCTCTGTGCTCTGTATTAAGTTTTGTGGCATCAAACACCTACAGCCTGCAAAAGAGCTTCACCCACCGAAGTCCTCTCATACTCTGAGGAACAAGAACTGACTTCAAATATTCAGGCTCTTAATATGTACTTTAGGCCTGCTTGTCTCAGTATTAAGACATATTCTTTAAATCACAGGCAGAATATATAAATCACAGAGTAATCCTTTCTGCTGAATAACAATGCAATGACTGATGCTAGTAAAAAAACATCTATTATTGTACGGAACTGTTATCAATTTATCCATAACGGTTTCATCCTTTCTATAAATGAGGGCCTTTGAAGGTACAACCTGACATGTTCACACCTCCTTAAAAATTTCACTCACACCTTAATATATAAATGTAAATAAATCCCTATCAGGGGTGACTTTATATTTTAATTAGGGCTGTCAAAATTAACGGGTCAACGCAGATTAATCCATCATCATGATTAATTTGATTAAAATTTTTAACACAATTAACCCATCTGCAGCACAGAATGACTCATAATCCCTGAAATGTCTCTGTCAACCTATTTCGGGCAGTTTTGGTGCGTTCCATTTTCTAGCAACCCATTTTGGGCAGTTTTGGTGCATTCCATTTTCTAGCAACCCATTTTGGGCAGTTTTGGTGCGTTCCATTTTCTAGCAACCGATTTTGGGCAGTTTTGGTGCATTCCATTTGCCCTGGGAACTCGTATTCTGAGTGGGATTCCGAGTTTTGAAGCCGTTAATGATGACATGCACGCTCCCATTTCTCGGAGATCCAAGAAATATCTCGGAGCAGCACAGAGGATCCCGAGTTCAGAATCCAAAATGGCTGCGCCTTTTATCAACAGAAGGGAAAGTTGTAGTTTTATACTGTTTAAGCACTACTTCTCATTTGTGGCTCATTAAATCGGTCTCACACACTATACCGTCCAACTTATCTGTGGATGTGTTGCTACGAAGTTCTATACATAAAGCACTGCGCGTAATGTGTTATCAACCAATATTGCTAACAATGGCAATTAACCGGGCTACAATTGGATTTCATGATTAGTCGGATTATTTGATGGATTTACGGTAGTTTGGGCTAAAGTGAACGAAGATAAAGACCATTTAAACTGAGGTACCTTAAATCCTACAAGTTGTCCAGCTAAGCAAAAAATCTTGCTTTTTGATATGGGTCCATGGTATTGCACTTCTGTGGCAGATGGAATGCATCCGACTCGTGTTCAAGATGTTCAATAAACATGTTAAGTGCATATATATATTCCCTTTTTTCTTGAGTCTGTTTGCTCATGCAAAATGAAATGCGATTAATATAGATTTAAAAAGAATGATATTTAATTGTGATTAATCGAAATTAATCTACAGCAACCCTGTGATTAATCTGATTAAAAATTTTAATTGTTTGACAGCTTTTTAATGCTGCTTTCTGGTTAAAAGCAAAAACATGATGTGTGCCATGTGCTATACTGTGATATTATACAATTTAACAGGTACTGGATTACACTGTGAGTTCAGCCTGTGGCTTGGGCAGTGGAAAAGCAAGGATTTATATAAAATAAAAGAAAACAGTGTCACTTTCACACTATGAAAAATACACAAGTCGTCTTTCAACTCCTATAATGAGACACATGCTCTGCACTGCATTATCTTAACAGGGCTGAGGGGCGCTGGGCAGGACGGAAGTCGCACTGCACTGCATTGTCTCAACATGGTTGAGGGGTGCCAGGCAGGTCGGAAGTCGCACTGCACTGCATTATCTCAACTGGACTGAGGGGCGCTGGGCAGGACGGGAGTCGCACTGCACTGCATTATCTCAACTGGACTGAGGGCCGCTGGGCAGGATGGAGGTCGCCCTGCACTGCATTACTGCTGGGAAGCCTCATCACCACCTCACCACCATTACAGACTCTAATTAATTAAAGTTGTCAGGAGCAAAACTTTAACCCTACAATGTCAAAGGCTTCCCTTAGCGTTTTGGCCACAGAGAATAGTAATGTCTTGTGAAGAGCCCCATGTCAGCTCCTGAGGCTTGTGGACAGTCTCAAGAATGACGCCTGTGGGGTCAGCTGGCGGAATCCCCCCCATGTCGCCCTACCGCAGAGGCTGTGCCTGGGCGCCGGAGCTTCTCTCCTCTGGCGAGCACTGCTCTTCCTGCTCCCTGGCCTCCTTGGGCCGCATGGTGCTATAGCACGCCTGCTGGAGGCCGTCGGCTGTCAGCACCGGGCTCCTGGCCTCCTCCTTGCCCTGCGTCACCTTCACCATGCCGACCGCGTTCACCGGCAGCTGCAGCAACCTCTGCATGGGCGTCATATTTACAGCCCCCCCCCGCCCCCAGCCCACCCCACTGGGCCTGTGGTGCTAGTGCCCTCTGATGGACAAAGCTACTTTCAGGGATGTCGGTGCTTGTTGCCGCTCTTCTCGTCACGCTTCCTCTCCTGGCGACTCTCCTGCTTCAGGACTGACTGCTTCCCTCCGTCTGCTTCCCTTTGTTGTGCAGCACTGCTCAGTCCCTCACTGCCCACCACCACACCCGCCACGTTTACAAACCCACCCCTCTGCCTCTCTCATGTGCCTTTTTCCCTCTCTCTCTCTCGTTCTCTATCCTGTCACCCCTGCCCCCCCCCCCTCCCCAGCCCCTTCTCCCGGAGCTTCTGCAGCTTCCTGAAATGACTCAGCTATCGTCGACTTTTGCTGGAGCGAGGGCTCCTCCACAGACTGTGACCAGATTCCGTTCAAAAGTCTCAAAGTCACAGATAATATTGTACTGTTTGCACCAAACAGCCTCAAACAAAGATATATATCAACAAAACAAAGCCATCATCTGCTTTCTACAGCTTTTCATTCAGCCTCTTGGCATTATGAAAACCCCCCAGCCGCTACCAGCTCGGCTCGGAATCTCACACTGGGATGTGGGACCGGGCAGCCTTTTGCAGACGGACAGGGCAGATATCCGCTGCCACACGGCACAAACAACAATCCACCTATACATCCCTCAGTTACCAAAGCAGTAGTAAAGATTCACCTCTGCCTCACAAGGCTGACAGTGAAACAGACACAGGCACAGAAGAAAAATGAATCATCACTAGCAAAGTGTATCTGTAGGAGTACAAGCAGGACGGAAGCAGCTGAATAGAGAATCTGCTAACAGGCTGGTGCTTCATTTTATTACAACGCTATGAAATGTCTATGAAATTACAAGGTTATCTGAGTAATACATTTTGTATTTCCAAGGAGGTTTGAAGTGATGATTACATTTCTTTCATATCAGAAGAAGAGACAGTGCTAAAGAAATCACTTTATGGTCATTATTATATGATTTTAGTTATTAAAAAAGGACAATATCGTAAAATGTATTAGATTTACACTCTTCGAAGGGAGAACTGTTGTTTTAACATGTCACTTTAACTCTGTCACTGTACAAGCAGCAGTGTAGATTTTGTTTCAGCTAACATTACAGATCAACAAGGCTTTATATAGGGCTGCTCAATTATGGTGACAATCGTAATCACGATTATTGTGGTCAGTACTGAGATCACAATTATTTAACACGATTACTCACTGACTGGAAATATTATGGCAGTTACTGAACTAAAATAAAAGGGGCTGGAAATGGGGGGGGCTGGATTTATAACACGACAAAGGGGGAGCATCAGTGCAAAACAAACCGCCACACAATAACAATTTTATCACAGTTGTTTTGGTTTGATAATCGCTGGAAGCCAAAATTGTAATTAAAATTAAAATTTCATTAATTGCCCAACCCTACTATAATACAGCTTGCATTCTTCATGAATCTGTCATTGAAACTTGAATAGGTCATTTGCATTAAAAGCACATAGACTGAATAAAGAACAAGAAAGATGTTACTGTAAGTTCTTTAAACTTTAATATTTCTAAAAGACTTCTGCTTTATTTTGCATTACAAATGTGTGATATGCATCACTAAAAATATATACCTATTGTCCATTTGGTTAGCCTCTCGGCTGTACCCAGGAGCATGATCACTCACCAACTGGCTGCTTTTTGAAATCTGATTCTGTGCTACATTATCTCAGCCATGGCATACTCCTCAAATGACGTGTAGCAGCTGCTTGTGGCCAGGTGCACATAATGAGGCAAGCAAACAAGGTTTACAACACTGCCCCTCCCTGGTTACGATATGCAGTGCATTTATATCCTGTATCAATAACTATAAAAGAAATAAATTAATATCACATATCATTCATACAGGCTACTGAATAAGATTATGTCCCATCCAGTATTTAAATGCTTAAAAAAATTTTTTTTTATATATATACTGGTTAGTATATATATATTATAAATATATAAATATAATTAATTATAAGCTTTGTGATTTATGATAACAGTCAAGTAACTGTATACTATTTTTTAAAATATGGCTTAAATCATGCATATAAAAATTCTGGCCTCATTCTAATGTAGAATTCATGACTTACTGTCATATTTATGCAGAACTGATTTATAGGGTTTTATCCAAAATATTCACAGCCACGGAAAAGAGGGACTGTACATAAGTCATTCTCACTGCCGGGGCCTGCAATCTGTTCCATCACACGTTTCATGGCACACGGTGGTTGCTGCTCACAAACATTCTCAGAATAAGATGTGAACTCGGGAGGAGGACTCGATACCAATCAGATGGTCCTCTTTTTGGCACACTAAAGATTTTATCATGGGATTTGTGTACTGACTGAGGCAAAAGCTACAATACAGACATCTGTATATCAGTCACTCAACTTCAAATGCTCTCAAAAAGTGAGGTGTATTCAGATGAAGTGATGCAAATACAGAGGTATTAAACAGGCCTTTCCAGCTGGGTGTGAATAGGAGTGTGGACTGGGCTCCCATTCATCTCCAGTGCAGGAAGCTCCGTCTCTTCACACAAACATACAGCAGCTTCTAAAAATAGCTGCGCCATAGAAATCGGTAAACCGGCCGCAGCACCAAGCAGATAAGGTTCAAATGTACAAAAAACGAATTATTTCTCTAATGAAGAAGAATAAAACAAAACTCCACCTGACTCGTTTTCCATTAAGAAATGTTTAGATTTTTTTTATCTGAAAAGTCTTATTTACATCAACGATCCATCCATTTTCTTGTACAGTTCAGATTTGCAAAGTATCATTGAACCATGAATAGTGTTTTATCTTTTTATAAACAGACAGACAGATAGATAAATAGATAGATAAGTATATTCGTTAAAAAATAAAGTAAAATCTATCATTATATTAACTTCTCAAATATTTTTGCAAAGTACAATGACTTTCAAAGTACAAAACGCATTTCATTTTTACAAACGATCTCTTGGTTTCTCAAGTTATACAGAGAGATTATTTACAGGCACTGATTTCAATAGCAACCAGACGGGTGCTCCTCCTAGGAATGGAAACTGCGGTTTTCTGGCGATTGTTACATACCCGTAACTACCGCGTGCGTGCTCCCGTTCTCACGAGAAGGTCGGTGAAACTAGACTATTTAAAACGCAGATTTGCTTAGTTTGACCTTGGGTCTAACAGATCTGTATCTATGCAGACGACATTTAAGTAGCTTCGCATGATTCAGTTGACATGATTGTCTCCTTTTTTCAAGGTGCAGGGGACATGAATATGAGCGTTCGTGGCTGTCAGTGACGCTCGCCGGGACGCGGCCTGCACCCTCGGAGTCTGCAGCAGCGCTGCGCTGTCCAGCCGGCGGTCCTGAAAACGCACCGGGCCGCCAGCGAGGGCCGCCCTTCAGCCTATAAGGCTCAATGCAAGAATCTTATTACCGTTCGCTTTTATCAGAGCAATATGTCGCATATTTAAGCCTGTTTCATGACGCCGACGGCAGTTCTTTGCTGTGATTTTGATTGGGAAATTACCGCCATTTTTTGGATTCATAATGTGGGATGTGGCCTATTAGGTAACATGAATTAGTGGCAACACGCAATTTATTCATTTTAAAGTACAAAAAGCTTACAAAACAAAGCACATAGTGCGTTGTTTGATGTTGTTTAGCCCAGTATTCAGCATGGTGGCTACGCTTCTGCGCGAAGCAAGTCGCCAATCTATTTAGAACGAAGGGACATGCTTTGAAATCGGTGTTTAATGACTACGATTTTTTCCAACGCAAGTCTTTGTTTAATTTTTTATTTTGCAAACGACACTGATGTCCACAATATAAGCCCTCCGCCAGCACTTCCTCCACGCCTTCACTGGCAGGAAATCGCCCCCCCCCCCGCACCTCCCCCCATCAGCTGGCCATGATTTTTCATGTGATAGAATAAAACGGAGCACGCTATAAATACCCGCCGCGACTCCGTACTTACCTCTTGTAATCAGAGGAGAAAATGCCGCCGCTAGCAGGATCGTGCCCGTATTCGGGCTCCCCGATGCTGGAAGAGCCTCCCTTATCATCGTTGAACGCGGAGCTGGAAGACATGACCACGGCTTTCTTATGGAGCACAATGATGGAGATTCAGCGCGGCGATCCGGCGCTTCTTAAAGGAACACGAGCAGCTTTTCGTTTAAATGCTGTACAGAAGCACAGCTCCTTTACTGATGCTTCAATCACGTGATATTTAACCCTCCCCTCCACCCGTCATAATCATTGTCTTGGGCAGTAGTCTGCGTTTCAACAGTGTTTCCACAAAAACAGTTTACAATGTTTCAACAAAAGCTCTAGTGCATTGCATGAATTTGAAATACCAACTGAAAACTAGTATCGGTCTTTTTTCCAATTACTTCCTTGTACAGTTAATGACTTGATACATGTTTTCTGATACATGAGTCAGTCGTGATCCAGGCATTTTTGGCAATGGTTTGAGAAATTACATTGGATTCAAATAAAGAAAAAAAAAAGGGGGGGGGGGCGCGCACACAAGAAAAAGGGGGGAAAGCATCCGCAATGTCATTTAAAATAAAAGGCTGAAATGTTCACCACATTGTCAATTATTGCAAAAATTACAGCACGTCAGTATGATAAGTGCTTTATTTCTTTTTAATGCATCTCTTTAAGGAAACCTGATGTTTTCTTAGCCTCAAGTTAGCCGTCATAAAGATAAATCTTTTTTGTTTATGTATTTCAGATCACTGTAGCAGAACATTCTCTTCATTGTGTAGAAAAATAAATTACTAAATATGTATAAGGTATAATATTGTGTAATTTGCTTTGATTATTAAAGCCAAGCACTTCCTTGTTCAAACACATATTTCTGTTGCATACTTAGATTGACGGAACTACGTCTTTTCGCCCTTCGAATCGAAGTACAGAGCGGTGCGCGCTCCCGATAGGGGATGCATTTCACAGCAGGGGTGCAGATTTCGGCACAACACCGGAAAGTAGCACAAACATGGTGGCTTCATGGGCTTTTAGATATCCTCTACGGCAGTGTCAAGCTCACTGCTGGGGTCTCACTCACCATGACTAAAGTACATTTACAAATTTACCAGACTGCATCATTTCAGGTAATTTTTCAACTTCTGGAAGAATCCACTAATCTTGACACCCATTCAACTTAATTCTGTCAACTGTCAGAAACTTGTCACCACCCCTAATATAGCTGCATTTTATTGCCTACAAACAGGAAACACCAGATTAAACAAAATGACCAACACAAACTGAATTGCACAAGAACATAAATATTTATTACAGCCAAATACACACACACTTCCCACAGTAGACATTTTGACATCAGGTGGTTATAGGGATGCAGACTCGATCCGTCAAAACAATCACTGAACCTAACCCAGTCAAAAAAAGCATTGAAGTAAAGGATTCCAGCACAAAAAAATAGTATCCATTTTGTTTTTAACATTACAAGTAAGGGATAAGACCACGAATCTAGGCTAAGACTAATTTATACATCGAAAAAAATACTAATGGGAGGACGATTGTCGGTCAGATTCATGCCAGGTTTCTGAACATGCAGTGATTGATGAGCTCCGAGCCCATAGGATTCCACCCTCATTGTGCCATATTCTCTCCGTCAGTAAACTGGACACATTTCTGTAGCAACTCCGAGTGCATGAAGATGCAATATCCAAAGACTCATCTATGCCATTAATCTTCACTTGCAGCCCAGATGGAGTTTCTGGTTTCCTTTATCCATTAAACCTGACTGAATTTGCTGCAGGAGTTCAGCGTCTTGCACAACTGGTATGGGAAGATAAAGGTGACAACTTACCCAGAATGTGTAAAACCAAATAAATCATTAGGCTAAATTAGCCACTGCTCGGTTGTTGCGTGTTAGACTTGTGCTGATATATATAGAACGTTGGTCTGAGAGCAACATTGTTTTGTTTTTAAACTGCACTAAGTGTGTATGGTTAAAAATGACAAAAGACCTCCTTGAATTGTTTACTTGACTGACTATATATTTTAATATTCACAGAAAATGGCCAAACATAAAATGAATTCAAATTGGGGGGGGGGGGGGGGGGGGGGGGGGGGGGGGGGGGGGGGGGGGNNNNTCACCATCCTTCCCAATGAAGCATTATGGGAAAATTAAGCACGTCCTGTCATTTCACCTAGATGACTGCATTGCCAATTCAAAAGGAATTAACCAGAATGATCACTTACCTGCACTAGTGTTCAATAAAATCACCAACCCCAACTTAAGAAATACTTACTAGGACTAACAGAATTGGCGGGACTTCCATCCAGATTGGGATCCTTCAGATGGGGGTGGATACCAGCGCATCTAAGACGAGATTCATAAGCCGACAGTGTCAGTCTTACACTGCACAGATACAAAGGTACAAATAGACCATTATGCAGTGGCCCATTTGACAGCTCAGATTAAGGCAATTAAAATCTGGCTGTAAGATTTAGTGGTTTATCCAGGTGTGTCCCAATGACCACCGTTACACACCCTTCTGATAAGTGTTCTGCTTAACATTACCTACAGCAATTCAGATGTGCCAGAATTTAGGCTTGGTGAGAAGACAACCAACTTCCTCTGACCGGCCACAGTCATGTGCAGATTCCTGTCTGCAGGTGGCAGTGTCTCACCATTAAAGGGTGCAGTCACACTGCAGTGCCGTGAGGCAGGTTCCCAAAGGCACACTGGAGCGGGGTTACAGGTGGGTGCGAGTGTCAGCCAGGTACCTGGGCATGTAGGGCGGCCGCGGCTACGGGGTAGGAGAAGGCAGTGTGCGGAAGGCCGGGGGTCAGCTCCGTGGCGTACAGCGGGTAGGGGGCCCAGGTCTCAGGGGACGTAGGAATCAGAGTGGCACCCGTCAGATCATCTGCACAAAACCAACGGTACCCCCAAGGACATGCAGAGTCATACAAAGGAACTCAAATGCCAAAGTACCAGCTGATTGTCACTTAAGACCTTACCCTATTTTCCAGAGGGCACAGTGACAGCCAGATGCTGTCAGAATGACTATACTTTCCAGATGCACCCCCCAAAAATCAAATCCCTACTCCACCCATTCCCAATCTCTAAACCCCTATAGACAACTTCAAAATGAAAAAATCTTTAATAGCTCAACAATTTTAAATCATGATCACCAGACCTGGGCCTGTCCTTTCACAACCACTAGGTGGCAGTATTTCCATTTCACAATATGTCTCAAAATGAAAAGGTCCCAGGTCACCTGACACTCCCAAGCTATCTAAGATCCAAAACCGGTTTCTCTATTCACAAGATCAGCCATCTCCTGCAGCTCCCTTGCCCTTCCTTCCTAATGCTGCTGCTTTGATTTTGGTGCAATGTCTCAAAGGTTGCTCAGTTCCAGAAGTGGTTCTATATAAAAAGTTCCTGCAAAGTCTAAATATCTAAAAACCTTGAACTATCATGCTTACAAGATCAGGGGTCAGAGGCTGCATTTCTTTGGCATCACTTGGGCTCGTTGCTTTAATTGTGGTGCAATTTCAGTAAATTTGATCTGTTCTAGATCTTTACCCATACAATGAATCTACAAAGTTCAAACCTGCTTTGGTTAATTCCAGTTAAGGGATAAATATGGTTTAAAAGGGAGCCTCTAATTAGGAGTACAGGAAGCATGGAACAGTTCAAAACTAATGCCAAAAGTACACCTGACAATTAACGCATTCAGAAACATACAAGCCTGACCCAGTTCTTTTTATATCTCGACTCATTCGGCCGCCTTTGTAATTTGTACACTTGTACTGGTGAAGAGCAAACCAACAAAAATTCTAATGTCAATGAAAGACGCTTATGTGATGACTTCACGTGATCTACAGAAAGCTACCCGTTTCTCATAAATAAGATTATAAAGCCATGTATAGGAATCTTAAGTGTGCATTTTACCCAAAGCTTGAAGCTAATGCAGACACAACCCACTTACAGCACAGCATCTCTGCTCCCTATATCACAAATCCCTGAAGAAGCAATTTCATCAACCAACTGCTCAGTTATGTGATCCAGTGGTAACTTTTGGAGTTCTGAAATATTAGGCCTCTAGCATGCATGTAAACTTCAGCTCAGCACCCAGTTTTAAGGGCTTCGCTGCAGTGATGGGTGCAAGTGGGTCTTTAGGTGCAGCCTTTCACTTACATGGGTCCCGTGCAATGAAGTGAGCTCCTAGAGCTGGGTGCAGGTTTGTGGGGTTCGGCGTGGCCATCAGCTTACTCTTTGCCATCTTCGTGTTGGCTTTAGCAAACTCTAACCTCAGGGTCTGTGGGTTTTCTGGGTCAAAGCGGATCCCCTGGAGAGAGACGGGCACTATGAGGGGCTGCTGAGCAGGGCAGTGGGAGCCCAGTGGGCCTGTGTGATGTGGCCTTGCTCTGCAGACATGCAACTAAACAGGTCTGTTTGAGGTGCCTTAGCATGGATTGGTGCATATGTGGGTGTTCGGGTTCAAATTACTTCAGTGCTGCTGCATAGTTTAAAAATGGCGTAGGCAAATATGCCAGTATGGCAAATGGGACCTCTTCCATTAAAAAGATGGAAGTTCTGCTCAACATGAATATTTCAAGAGCTTATTCACTAAACAGGCCACAGACTGTAAAAGCAGACATAGTAAAGCTAA
Source organism: Stomatorhinus ivindoensis (assembly GCA_019775895.2). Classification (NCBI taxonomy): domain Eukaryota; kingdom Metazoa; phylum Chordata; class Actinopteri; order Osteoglossiformes; family Mormyridae; genus Stomatorhinus; species Stomatorhinus ivindoensis. The sequence goes on along the minus strand of JABFEB020000008.1, from coordinate 573,691 downwards.
ACCAACAGAAAACTAAATTTTTGTGCAGTCACCTGACACGGGCCACCGACACTTAGGAAGGTCACTGAGCAATGGCAAACATCCTGAAGGACACAGGCTTCCTGCAACTTCCAGGATCACACTTAAACTCTTACTAGTCAAAGGACGGTTTCATGCCGTCACAGACTGTAGTAACGCACAAGCTAAGCCCAACTCATCTTCAGGAAGCATTCTGCCCATCGAATGGCCACTCGCATGCCTGGTCAGAGGTGGCCGTTTGCTTACATTCAATGCATTCTTAGCTGCATCAGCACCGGATCGGCAGTCAAAGGTAACAAACCCCACAGGCTAGAGGGAAGAGGGAGAGAAAGGTCATATGAAAAGGAGGGAAAAACAAACCCATTCAGGGAAGATTTACAAATGCAGGGTGGGGGGGCAGACAAATGCAGGCTAATCCTGCTTCATTTGGCAGCTCCAACAGTGGAGTCGCCATTCACCTACATTTCACATATTTTGAAGATGACACCCCCACAGCTTACGCTCACTTAAGGCGGTTTGTAGCATGATAACTTTCAAAACTGCACTGAAAACATAAGGACATGAAAATTAGTTCTTTTTGAGCCATCAGCTGATGGAAAGCCTGTTCCTTGTGGCACCAATCGATCCAGCAGGGTGAATGACTTACCATTTATGACATCCATTAATGGAAACATGGCTTATTCACATCACTTTTTCCCACCAATTAAAAACGTTACTTATAACTTGTGCAAAACCTGATTTGAAAGCTGCCGAGGCTCATGGACGAAAGCCTAGAAGGACAGCACCTTGAAGGCTACAACCACCTCACTTCCCCAAAAACATGAAACCTACCCAAACTTCTGGAGCCAGTGTCTCAAAACATAATCTGGGTTAGCATTGTCTGGTTTATGTAATGTTAACCCAGATTATCTCCCTTTTTCCTACCTAGTTTCAAAGAGCACAGTTTTGTCATCCCAGTTCCCCCCCCCAAAAGGGAAATTTGGATCAGAATTATCCGATATAAGATTGGCATTGGGAACCCTATATGTATTAGAAGTTAAGCGTCACCTGCTTCCTTTCAAATTAAATCTGTAAATGTACGGTTTGGAAAAGTATTTTACATTTGCAAATATTCTCGACTTGCTCTTTGTAGAGTAAGCTGTCCACGAAGGGCAGCCACCCGTAGCAGCGCCCTGGGAGCTGGGGGTTATGCTCCATTAACATCACTGACATTCGGAACGTTCTACCAATACATATGCAAGCTGGACCCACCTTTAAACCACAGTGGCACTGATGAGAGGACCTTACCTGCTTTGAAGTCAACTTAATTAGAGAACCTTCATAACCCTGTAAATAGAAAAATAGTTCATATTTTGGGGATGCAGATACAACTCTTATGGAAAAGATCTCGTTGGCAAAATGTCTGCAAATTGACCATTTAAAATTTCATGAAAGACGCACTTTTGGACCAAGCACTCTTATGTAAAGCTTAGTAATGCACGTTTCAGGAAACTGGACTCATAGCAGAAATCCCAAGCTAGGCAAAGTCATGTGTCAGCAGAGGTCCAGAGGCTGCAGTGCCTCATTATTTCATGGCAACACGGCCTCCTCAAGACATAGGTGCTGCTATTGTAATTCTGAGCCAGAGCATTCCTGCAGCGGAGGGTCCAGCCCTTAAAAGGTATTAACTTTGTCAGTTAGTCAAGGCTGTTATCTAAAGACTGACTTGCGTGTTTAGGATAAAGTAAAAAAAAAAAGTCAATGGAGCGACTGTTATAGGAAGAAGTATGAAGAAGGGGCAGCTTCACCTTAAAGGGTCTGAATAAGAGATACAGCTCCCGGGGCTTGATGTCGATGGGAAGGCCGCTGACAAACAGGGTCCGTACCTTGGGGGGGGGTTGGAC
>JABFEB020000008.1:554317-571775 GCA_019775895.2 Stomatorhinus ivindoensis | reverse complement strand
CCCCCCCCCCCCCCCCCCCCCCCCCCCCCCCCCCCCCCCCCCCCCCCCCCCCCCCCCCCCCCCCCCCCCCCCGCATTTATGATGCATTCTTATAGCTCCATAAAACCAAAACCCTTATGCATTGTTAATGTTACTACTTCGTTATACATTTCACAGAAATTCCATTTCAGTTGTTGGAGCCCTAAAATTAACAAAGAACCAAGTCCACAGTGTGTAGAGGGAGAAATGCACACATCCTGAATAAGGGGAAGGTTTCCCACTCACCTCCAAGACCACAGTGGAAATGTCACAAGTAAAGATCGCTTTGGTAATGTCAACCAAACAATTTTATTACTGATTTTAACTTTGGCTCGAAGTTGAGTTCCCCTACTACAAATACACGTCCACTGTGTCAGGAATCACATAGATTAGAAGAAAAGGGAAAAAAAAAGAATTGATGCAAAGGAATAGTTGGGGGAGGAGTTTGGGGACAGACTCCGCATTAATGCGAAACATACCTAGACACACGCTGCCATTAAGTTTGACGCACTTTCCCTAAATGAGCACACAACTCAGGCCTTTTAGGTAGGCGGAACCTATTTGTAGCAAGTGGGAGGTGAAACAAATCACGAGCTTAATGCTGTTCCAGACTGTTGGAAAGGGGCATGTTACTTGAGCTAAAATCTAAAATGAGGATGCAGTTTCCAGGCTATACTGAATGCTAAACTAGCTATCATAAGTAAAAAATAAACTCACATTAGCACATTGTTCAAGAAATTCCGTTAACCTACATTAAGATAATCACGCTACCAACTCTAACACCCTCTGAAGAACTTGACATATGCACCACACAAACTGAAGCAAAAATCCACTTGTCTGGAACATTGTAATTCGAGAACAACAGATGAATTCTCCCATCCAACATAAACAGTGGCTCAATAAATAGCTGTTCCACATGACGAGTCTGAGGTACTAGAATTCCCGGAAAATTTAACAGTTCAAACAATCAATTTCACCTTTAAATACCACCGATCATTTGTACAAGGATCACAATCATGATACCGTTTCCTTAATATTTCAATTTATGCATAACAATAATTGAAGAGTGCCTTTTAAAAGTATCATTCACTACTAGAGGTACCACATGCAGACGGAGTTAAATGACTTTAAAATAGATGCACTGCCAAAATTATATTTTGCGCTGATCAGTGGGTCACAGAAGGTACTGCACCTTGCCTGGATTCCAGATATGGATCATTTTTACTTACCAGAACAGAAAATCTCTTTGCAGTTTAGCACAAAGCAAGCTTGACAGTCTTCCGCAGTCAGCTCTACAATGACCAGACTCCACAACCACCTAACACGTCAATCTACTGCGAACCCGAGCTTTAAAACGTCAGTTGGGTATATGAACACTGGCATTTAGCACGACACCCGCAGATCAGTCACTCGTCTTTAAATGCAGACATCAGCAAGTCATCAGCAGCACATACATCTGCAGTACCAAAATAAGCATTGCAAATATTTATGAAAGGCAATTTACGCTTATGGGAGTACGCCATTGTCAACTGAATGAATTTTAGGGACACATTAGTTCGTCAAACGTGTATTTCACATTCATTACAAAAGTCAGGACGCAGTTTCATCTGAACAGGAAATTCCTTAATGTGGCCAACAAAAATTAAGGGGAGGGCGAGTGTCGCAGAAAGTCATAAATAAGTTAAACTACGTCTGATGGATAGATGGATGGATGGCACGAAGCACAACCAAAACACGAACTGAACTTGGTTTTAAAAAAAAAGCTGATAGGCAATTTTTGTCTAGCATTAAAGTTTCCATAAATTCCCAGTATGGTTCAGTTCTTTCTGAAGCGACGCTCCATGCTTTAAGACGATATTAATCCTAAAATACTGCCCACTAATAAACCCCCTCCAGATTAATGAAGGGTCTTCTCCAGCCCCCTCTCTAACTTAATTACACCAATGTGGTGATGAAACTCTAAATTTAAATCAGCAAGTACTTCAAATACCGTATTTCCCCCGCATTTCACTCTATACGTTGCAAAGTTTCACAGTGAAAAATGCACCAAGTTAACTCGGTGTTGTAAACAAAATCAAACAAAAAAAAAAAGTTTCCGCGGCACGAAGCAAACTTCTGGAGACCGAGAAGCGCTTCAGACAGGTCCCTTACCTCCTCTTCCATCGTCACATTGTTGTTCGGCTCAGAATCGGATTTTAGACTCATTGTAGAGCTGAGGTAATCTCTTTGAGCAAAAAGAAAAAATGAAAATAGTTTTACTACGTTCTAGTCCGTAGACCGTTAGGTGTTTCAAGTTTGGGGGTTGGATCTTTGTGCAAATTAGTGAAATTTGAGGCTAAATGTGTGGTGTTTCCGAGGTACCAAACGAAAAAAAACGAAAGGTGAACTGGTGAAAAGGTGCACTGTGAAGGTGAGAAAAGGTGAAAAGACGACGCTGTTATTTCATTTTGGCCACATCAAGCGTGTCCGTTTTAGAGTTAAATTTGGGAATGAAAACCTGAAAAATCGGTGTTACACACTAAACCCAGTAAATTCCCGGCTCATACTCCTAGCGTTTTAAAATTAGTAACTAATTATAGCAGCAGCCCAAGACGATGAGTGGCGTTCGTGTTGGAAATGGGTCTCAGCTGGGGAGAAACCCAGCCCTCTCTGCACAGCCGCTACTGCATCACCGTGTCTGTGCAAAACCTGGCCCAATCCGATTTTTTTTCTCAGATATTCTCAAATAACTGCAGTTGGCTAGATTTAATTTAATGACCAACTTAAGCTCTGAAACCTCTGAGGGTAAGTCTGTCAGCGTGCAGGCCCCAATTTAAATGGAAAATTTGCCAATTAATAGTGTTCACTGGATATTACAGCAGATTTTAATTAGACAGCATCTTCTAATGTAACACTAGAAACTTGTAGCATACTTCCCTAGTGGATTGCAATTTCTATTTTAAAATATTTCACAATATATTTCAGAGTATCACAATCAACTGTCTGGCTATTTAGGCTGTTCTTTGTGTATATCATACGCATTTTTAAGAACGAGATCATCGTCAAATTTTCAATTTGAATAAAAAATTGCACGAGTTACCTCCACCTTCAGGAGCTTTACGTGTAACTGTGCTGTTTATGGTTTTGTTTTTGTGGTGTAGACTTTTAGGTGAATTCCAAATACAACACATTACTGAAATAACTAAAAGGAAAAAAGAGTCATATTTCGGAATTATAAACCAATGATTATGTTGTAATTATAATTTCATGTTGTTCTCATTTTACTTTCCTTGATGCATGTTTTTGCTATCTTAAAGGTTATATCAAAGAACAAGGGTGAACTATGCAAAAGTACGACACTTTTTGGTAAATGATTTTTAAAAATCTCACGAAAGCCATTTGCTCACGCTAACATTTTTACACGTTAACATTGTGGACATCTAAACAATCCATGTGATATTTAATAGTTATGGGATAAAACATAGAGAGGCAAAAGCAAGCAAAACACTTACATATATATAGCCTATATATTTTCCATAATGTACTTTTCATAATAATTTCCAGCCCTCTTTTAGTAGCCTAAAATACAACATCTTAAACGATATAACCCAGTATATGCTTCCAGCAGCCTTATTTTTCGACAGAGTTATTTGGTCTGTCGGTCCACTTGCGGTTGCGCTACACATCGTGTCTTGGCATTCTGAACACAACCGTGATAAACATGTCACACCAATGACAAAAGCTGGTGACGACCAAGCCCTGTTGTAGCATGGTTTTAGCGCTATTTGTTTTCATTGGTGGTTCATTTTTTTTAAAACAGCATAGGGCAAAGCTTAAATGTACCACTTTACCCGATGTCCCACTTGCAGTTGCTGAACTCACCTTTTCGAAAGACCAGAATCGTGCAAAATATAGGAGGGTAATGTTTGACTAAAATAGTGTTTTTTAACCATTAAGTATTCCTTTGAAATATTGCATTAATGTCTGGCGTACAGTTTTGTCATTTTGTAACGTGCTTGAATTTGAACGGACAGCAAACTGTAATATTTCGGTAAAGGATGAGCGAGGAGTCGTAGAATAAGGTATTAAGCAATTTTATCTACTACATTTAATATGTGGTTAACTATAATTAAGTCTATATCAATTTCAGGTTTATTATTCTATTGACGTAACATTACAATAGCCCAATATCTGTGATATAATAGCAATAGGTCTATTTAAAAATAAATCTGGTTATCTGGACCTGTTGAATGTTTGGAATTAATTATTGTTAGTCAACAAAAATCTGCGACGCACGAGGGAATGGAAACCTTCAGTCTTTCATAAAGACTGACATCGCGCTATTCTTTGCAGTGTAACTAAAACTAAAAATAGCCCCAAATGCGCCAATATAAGATTCGGCATTCAGTCATTATTATCAGACTTAAGTTCAAATGGAATTAAATTCCCAAGCTTTTCGTAATACTTGAGAACATGTGTAGTTATGAAACACGGCAATACTCGTTGGTATTCCTACTGGTGTGCTTTTGATCCGAAGAAACTAAGAGTCTATAGTGTTAATTACTTTAGTTGACATCGGTTTACATTAAGTCGCTTGCTTGACACGCATATTGTAATGACATTTCCCGCTCTTTCTACACATTCAAACCAGAAGTCAAACAAGCAGCCCGCTTAGCCCCTAATAAGAGCTGCATTCTACGGTAATGTTTTAGATGATTTTATTTTTATTTAATTAAAAATAAGGAATGTCATTGCTTTTGATCCTTCACAGATGTCTGACAAAGCGAAACGGAACTGGCTCTCTACTACGTGACAAGTGCGGGGCTGTTTCTAACCTATTGCAAAACAATTAAAATCAGACAGAAAGAGCCATTCAGTTAAGAGATATTGAGTGTAATCACTTTCTGGCAATGGGCGAACTACATTATACTAGCCCTATAGAGGTGTTTAAAGTCATAAAATTGGTTATATGTTTACTAATCCTGTAAATATAACCCATGCATAAGACTATAAAAAATTAAAGTCAGGCAGAAAGAGCCATTCAGTAAAAAGGTTTTGACTTGAATCACTCTTTGGCAATTGGTGAACTGCATTGTACTGGTTATACTGGTTCTATAGAGGTGTTTAAAGTGGTAAAAATGGACTGGATAGTTGATACTGCAGCACAGAGCAGGAAAAATCCACGGACTCTTTAATAGTCCGTGCAAGATGAAGAATTGTATTTATTTAATAAGTAATCCACACTGGTTGGGTAGTGAAACTCATTTAGACCTAGGAACATTTATAAACATATGTCCATATGTCTACATTAATGTGTCGCATTTGAACTTCCATGGTTCATGACACACGGTTACAGTTTTACAACAGTTACGACCGAGGACTGGTTTAAATCGTTTCGCATAACAATGGCTTCCTTTGACTCTTATTACAATTTATTTAAAAATTCACCAAACCCTTAAATCTGACAAAGACATATCTTCGCCATTAGTTCAGGGATACATGTACTGTATACTTTAGCAGGATTTGACATCGAAATTACCCGCCTTAGTCGCACAGAAACTGCGATGCGTCCTGAACAAGTTGTGCTCCCGCGGATCTCAGTCAGTTTCTGGCAGACAATCACTTTTTGGCACAACAGCTGTTTATGCGGAGGTATAAGCTGGAGCGCAGGGGCCGCGGCTTGTACCGTCGTCACTATGACAAGGCAAACGGCCCGAGGCCTCTGGGAACAGTACAGTGGGTACGGAAAATATTCAGACCCCCCTCAGTTTTTCACTCTGTTATATTTCAGCCATTTGCTAAAATAATTTAAATTATTTTTTCCCTCATTAATGTACACACAGCACCCCATATTGACAGACAAAAAAAAGAATTTTTGAAAATGTTGGCTGCAATATAACAGTGTTAAAAGTTGAAGGTGGCCTGAATGCTTTCTGTACCCACTGTATGTAGCTTGGTTTTTAATTGGTATCATTAACCTCTTTTAAATTATTTACCTCCTTTCTTCAACTATCAGCATGAATATATTATTCTTTTAAAACATGAAAAATATTTTGTAAATCCTGCGATGGGCTGGCCGCCTGTCCTGCGTAGCTTCCGGGATAGGCTATGAGACCCCCCACGACCCAGAAGGATAAGTGGTTTGGAACGTGGATGGATTTTGTAAATCTTGTTTAAATCTTTTTTTTTTATTATTTCCAATAGAGCTATAAATATGGTCAGCTGGCTGGCAGATTTCCAGTTGGAGACTGAAGTATGCACACTCATTTACAAGTATGTAACAGTTTTATTACCTTGTAGTTAGTTTGTATGGTTTGCAGACTACCCCAGTGCTTTGGATGTAGCTAATTTTAGTATTATAATGGAATAATATAAATTTGCTGTAAGATTTCATGCCTGTGCGTGACAGTCAGAAAGCGTGAGTGTCACACCAGATGTGTGAGAGCCAGCAATCCTGGTGACAGCAATCCTGGTGACAGCAATCTTAATTCTGCTTATGGAGATTTGTGTTGTTTTTTTTTCCTTTCCTGATACGTATGTAAGTGACTGTGACCTCGTATCTTTGCCCCCCCCCCCATGGTTCATGCCTTTGAAATAACTGCTGCAGCATGACTCAACCCCCCTCCCACCCAATGCCCTGCACATCACACGATCTTGTGACATCACATGTCTAGCGACGGGAGATTTCCTGGTCTTACATGGACGATACAAGGAATGCTATTTATTTTTGTGGAACATCCCGAAAGGTCAACATGGTGCCAAAGAATGTAATGATGTGATGGAGGCAGAACTATAAATGCAAACAAGACAAACCCAAGTAGCAGGCAGAGCTGGTGATGCACTAAGCAGGTAGCTGATCCTACACTGTACTGTGGGAAATACATACACAGGTAGGTTCTGTATGGAGGTGAATCGAGAGGTTGGAGGCAAGTGACTGCAGGTCAGATGCATGTGTACATGTGTAAATTCCCCAGTGTGACACAGAAAAGTACTGCATTGCAATGGTCCATAGGGTTTGCCTGTGTGACAGTGTGCGCCTCATGAGGATAAGTACCTGTTACAAGATGGATAAGACAATTTCAAATAACTCCTTCTCTTTTTGTGGATAGTTTTAACTTTAACAGAGGCATAATAGGTTTTATTTTGTCTTGACTTCTCGGTTGTGACCATTTCTGGTGGTTTACTATTAAAGAAAAGGCACTACATTACAGAAGCAGGATGACTGACATCAGAGCACCAGGGTAAGAGGTGCACTGTAACCTGAAGGCATATACACGGCTGCCACGGTCCCCACAAAGCCAACACACTTCCCTTAAAGATACAGAGCACTATGTCAGTGCAGAATGCATTATATTTCAGACTTACATCCCGACAGCTCTGAACTCTCCATTGATTTTTGTTTTTTAGCCAATGCTTATACACATATGTGTCAATCTTTTAGACCTGCATTCATATCTTAATGATTGCTGGTTTAAATTCAAATATATACTCTATATGCATTCCTTATCTTTCAATATGAACCAAAGTCACAGTAAAACTAGATGCAAATTTTAATATAATAATTTTATATAATAATATAGTCATTAATTGGAAGGTATAAGCAGTGAGGTCTGTGTCACCAGTAGCTGGAATGGGGATGAGTAGGTGGAATAGGCTTGGGATGAATGGATAAAGTGGGATGAGTTGGAATGGGAATGAGTGGATGGTGTGGGGATGAGTCATTTGAATGGGCATGAGTAGATGGCAAGGGGTGAGTTGTTGGAATGTGGATGAGTGGATAGCATGGGGATGAATAGATGGAGTGGGGATGAGTCATTTGAATGGGGATGAGTAGATGGCATGGGGATGGGTTGTTGGAATGTGGCTAAGTGTATAGCATGGGGATGAGTAGATTGAGTGGGGATGAGTTGTTGGAATGGGGATGAGTAGATGGAGTGGGAATGAGTAGTTGGGATGGGGATGAGTAGATTGAGTGGGGATGAGTAGATGGAGTGGGGATGAGTTGTTGGGATGGGGGTGAGTAGATGGAGTGGGGATGAGTTGTTGGGATGGGGGTGAGTAGATGGCCACCTACTGATGCTTCTCATCCTCCCAGGCTGAACTCGGCTGTCTGGCCTCTTTGCTGAAGGACACGAGCCTCAGCTGCCAGGCTGGGGCCCTTGATGGGTCTCACGTTTCATTTGGGAGAGCAGGGCCCATTGTCCCACAGGCCACCTTGCACCGCACTCATCCCTCCGTGTGGCTCGCTAGAGACGTCTGGTCAGATCAGCGTCACTCCTCCCTAAAGCACTTTATGCTGTCTGCCCATGCCCTCCATGCTGGAGTGAATCATTCATTTTTAAACCTGGGGAAACTTTCACCTCTTCAGCCTGCGAAGGCATGCAATCACCTCCCCCAAATCAGACAGAGTGTCGAATGAAACCCACAGCCCTTTCAAAAGGTATGTGATTAATTGTAACATTCTCTAACTCATGGAACAATACAGCACGCTTGCCTGTTATACAATTATTTCTGAAACTGCGCTGGCAGTGGGATAGCTCTGTTTGTAAGGACTAATAACTCACTCGTGAAAAGCAATCAAACACACAGCCCTGCATACATGCTTGGCATGGTCGTCACCTTACAGCACCAGGATAAAGCATGGCCTAACTACATCATGTATAGTTTTTCATGAATTGGGGAGAAAAGTGGGGTTAAGAATGCATTACTTATCTTTCAATATGAATTTGCCATTACTGAGGCCAATTTCCCACACATGCAAAGAGCAAAAAACTAAACATATACCTCACAAAGATTGTAATTCTGTTTTAGACAAAATTATTTTATCATAGGGATCAGTTATTTTGTTATGTTACATTTAGTAGTGAAACTGTACCATAAACTGTGTTAGTCTTATTATAAATGATATCACAATTAATTTTGAGTTATTTAAAAAGATTTCTCGCATCACATCTTTTCACAAGCGACTGCTTCTAATGTGTCCATTGCAATGTTGCAATATACATCTTTCATCATCCGAGTTTCCTCAGCAGTAGAAGCTGCAACTCTCCAGATGCCAGCAGAAACACACACAGAGGGAAAGCTCTTTAAAATGGCACTGAGCTCCTGACCCCATGTGCTCACCATATGGATGACCGTAAACTATTTGATTTCTGACACTTTCCTCCTCAGAAAATGTGATAGATGAGACACTAATTTGAATTTAGTGTTTTTATACTTGTGTAGAAAGACTGTCTTTACATTCAGGAAGAAATAAAGAAGTAAAGTGGATCTTTCTTATGTTATTAGAAAGAAAACTTGTTTCCTTTAAATGGGCCTGAAATCATACCACTCCCAGTAAAAAAATAAAATGTAAACTTATATAGTCAGAGTGATGGGATGACAGTTTCACAAGATTGTCGGACATGTGACAGCATGTCTGGAGGGACCCAAGGGCCCAAAGCACAACCCCATTCAATACATCTCAGCCCTGGGGGAGTCCGATCTACAAGGAGCGAGAGCACAGAGGGTCAAGAGAAAAAGCAAACAGGCAAAGTGAGCGGCTTTCTGCTGGCAGCCTGCCTGACTGTCACATCACTGATGGTGGTAGCATATGTGTGACATGCTATGCTAAATAAAGACGTGTGTGAATCTGCTGGTGGGAACCTGGGTATGTACACTCTCAGTGATATGCTCCACTGATTTGGCAGCATCTTCTGGGCTTACAGGAGGTATAGCCCTTGGTTTTAGGGTGGAGACCCAAGCTAACCACCTGAAAACAGACCCACCAGAGTCCCGTCTGGTCCTCTGATATCTCCCACACAGCAAAGAGCTGTGGAAGGCAGCAGTTCTGATCCATTTGGCTTGTTGCATGCAGACTGCTTGGATGGTGAGGGGCTGGTGTGGGCAACTTCTCACTGATGGTGCCCTTAACACAGAGACTGCCTAGTGATGATGGCATTAACAAGCAGACCGCCCGCTGATGATGCCCGTAACAAGCAGACCGCCCACTGATGATGCCGTAACAAGCAGACTGCCCACTGATGATGCCCATAACAAGCAGACCGCCCGCCGACGATGCCCATAACATGCAGACCTCCTGCTAATGATGCCCATAACAAGCAGACCGCCCGCTGATGCCCATAACATGCAAACCGCCTGCCGATGATGCCCATAACATGCAGACCGCCCGTCAATGATGCCCATAAGCAGACCTCCCACTGATGATGCCCACAACAAGCAGACCTCCCGCCGATGATGCCCATAACAAGCAGACCTCCCTCCGATGATGCCCATAACAAGCAGAATGCCTGCTGATGATGTCCATAACAAGCAGACCGCCTGCTGATGCCCATAACAAGCAGAATGCCTGCAGATGATGCCCATAACAAGCAGACCGCCGCCTGAAGATGCCCTTAACATGCAGACTGCCCGCTGATGATGCCCATAACATGCAGACTTCCTGCTAATGACGCCCATAACAAGCAGACCGCCTGCTGCTGATGCCCATAACAAACAGACCGCCGCCTGATGATGCCCTTAACATGCAGACTGCCCGCTAATGATGCCCATAGCATGCAGACCACCTGCTGATGATGCCCATAACAAACAGACCACCACCTGATGATGCGCTTAACATGCAGACTGCCTGCTGATGATGCCCACAACAAGCAGCCCGCCTGCTGACAATGCCCATAACAAGCAGACCGCCTGCTGATGATGCCCATAACAAGAAGACCTCCTGCTGCTGATGCCCTTAACATGCAGACCTCCCGCTTATGATGCCCATAACATGCAGACCGCCTGCTGATGATGCCCATAACAAGCAAACCGCCTGCTGATGATGCCCATAACAAGCAGACTGCCTGCTGATGATGCCCATAACAAGCAGACCGCCTGCTGGAGGCTAATGCTAGGTAAACTGCTGCTCAGTACTGCATACAGCCTATTACTCCACGTTATCAGTGTCATGACAAATACTGTGCTACAGATATCCTTCCTTTCCACATCCAATATTGATGTTAACCCATATTATTTACAGTTCCATTATTGAAAAATTACCATATTAAGATATATATTAACAAAAAACTAAATATTCACACTTACAGTTTAAGGTTTACATTTCCATGTCATAGAGTCTGACTGAATTATTTATGTGCATACATCCTTCATAGGTACTCATCCAGTAGAAGGTGACAGTGGGTCTGGATCCTGTCCCAGGAAGCAAGGGGACTAATACAAGGCACACCCAAGATGGGACACCAGCTCATCATAGGGTGCACCTATACACTTTGGGTAACAAAGATACACAGTTCCATTAATTGCAGTTGTTGGAACCATGGAATTAAACCTGTGAAGCCATGTAAACATAGTAAGAATGTGAAAACTCCATGGCAGGGTGATAACCAGGAGACAGGTGGCAGATAGTCGGTAGATGATAACTGGGAGATAGCATAGAGACAGCTGGGAGATAGCAGGGAGACAGACAGGAGATAGCCAGGATAACTTCGGGAGATAGCTGGGAGATGATAGCAGGGAGACAGGTGGGAGATAGCCGGGATACCATTGGGAGATATCTGGGAGATGATAGCTGGGAGATAGCTGGGATATAGCCTGGAGATAGTCAGGAGATATCTGGGAGATGATAGCTGGGAGATAGCTGGGATATAGCCTGGAGATAGCTGGGAGATAACTGTGAGCAGGAATTGCTGGAAGTCCAAGTTATGTTGCTACCTACTAACCCACAAAGCCACTTGTACTAAATTACAAATACAATAAATAAATATTCCAACTGCAGGAATATTAAAAGTGTGTTAAATAAATACCAGACCCATCAAGCAACCAATGTTATTGAAACTATTTTGTTTTGCTTGGCAGAAAGATTTTTCCCTATTGCAGATCCTGACAGGTATTGATGAAATAACAGGACACCTCATAAAAATTTAATAAAACATATAACAGCACAGAAAATACTCTTGAGTCTGTATAAACATTGGATCATAATAGCTTGCATGTTGTCTCAACAGTGGAAGTTAGTTGAATATGTGTCAAAACTAGTGTCTGATGTCCAACAGCTGTGACTTGGGCACCAAATCTGGCACCTGTAATGTAATTCAGGTCATTGTTAACAGTATTTATTCATTTGGTTTCAGCTAACTGTCGCTTAGACAGCAGAGAGTGTCTTGCAAGTTTAGAGGCACCGTAGGTTACCTTGACAAGTCGATAATCAAAATGCCTTGCAGAACGACACTGGATGCAACTTGCATACTGTACTGCCTCTGATTGCATAAGGAGAGGCGTGGCCCCTACGTTCCGAATCAATAAGTAGCAGCCAAAACATCTCAACAAAAACCCTCTGGTCAGTCTCTCTGAATCCCTGCAATTCCCCTCTTTTATGGTGTGGCTAACCATCTTGATTTTATTTTCTTCTACAGAATAGTTTGAAAGTATTTCGTACTTGGTTTATGTTGAAAACTGTTGAACAGCTTTGATAACCTTTAGTATAATGTTCCCTTATGTTTATGTCATTAAATCCATTAAAATGATGATAAACTTGTGAATAATGTAGCTAATCTCCAAGCTTGGTAACACATTGTAACCAGTGCCTATCAATCAAACATCCTGATGTTTGGCACATCTGATCTTTTTCAATGAGCTTTTAGATGGTTAGGTAATGTCTTTAGGCTTGTGCGAGCAGTTTACAGTTTATTTTATTTTACTTCTTTTACAAGCCTTGCTTTGCCATTAAATGCTGCCAAGGTTGCTCTTCCACAGCCCAGAGACATGTGACGCTCGCTGGGGCTCTCTGCTCTGACGGGGAACTCCTGTAGGCCCCTCCCCTGGTCTCATCAAGACCATAAATCAGGGGCCCACAGTCCAAACACATTCTCTCTATTTAGATCATTCACACTCAACGTTGTAGCAGAACATTCGTGTCTCTTGACAAATGGAAAATAGCAGGACCCTGCCGGTGACAGTTCACAGACCTGCTTTGTCTCAGCAGGAACAGACCTTCACTCCAGAGTGATTCTACTTCCTGCCTGCAGTTTTCTGCAGGAAGTGTTCATACCAACTTTAACAATAATGGAAGGTTATTGATCTCTGTGGGGAAATTCTCTTTTCACATTCCCCATCTTGCTCTCCCTGACATGTAAGTGAGATCGAGTTTGGCAGCAGCAGCGTCAGTGAAGCTGGGGGTTAAGGGCCTCGCTCAGGGGCCCACAGATGCCACTGTTCTGCTGAGGCCAGGCGCAAACCTTCCTACCATAAGTCCAAAGACTTATCCCATTAAGCCACACACTGGCCCAAGATGGTGCTTTAAACTACAGAGGGATATCACTGCACAATTCACTTGTATATTTTATATTTTCAGACCGTTTGCCTGAAATGACTGAAGAACGCCTAGAATTTAACACATGCTCTCTTGGTAACCTGCATTTCCTTTGAAAACACAAAATTAACAGAAGTGTTGCTCTATCCATCCATCCATCTTAACCTCATGGATCTACTTCATACATAAAACACTTTTTTTATTTCCATAAAAGTAAACATTCACATATGATCTGAGCTCCAGTCCTTATCTAAGTTGATTTGTTTCCTTCTTTATTAATACCAGATGACATGAAATGGTGTAGAAACAAGGAATTTAGGAACATTTATTTTTAGACAATGTCAACAGTGCTTCCACAGAGAGGATGCTATAGGTTGTGAGAAGTTGCCCCCATGGCAGAGTTACACAGCCACCAAAGAATCAAGTTCTGCTGAAATAGATTCCTGGTGAGGGTATGACACATTGGGACTGGCTGCGAGGTGGATCCCCCCCCAATGGACACCACCACAGACAATGGGTCCATCACAGAACTGGTTCTATGACAAATCCATAGCATCTCTATTTAGGTCTCTGTAAGTCATCAGCTAAACTAACACTGCAGAGCCAGTCAGCAGAACTAATGTCATAAAAAATGAAAGGTCTGGGTCGACGGCATTGGCTGGGGAGCAGGTGGACTGGTTCCGGAGAATGGAAGGCATGTTAGTGGCCTGGGAAATGGACAGCCCAGTCTTTTTTTGGGGGGGGGGGTGTTCTCCATTTTCTTATTCATTTATAGATCCTCTCACGTTGGTGGTTTTGAAAGGAAAAAGCAGGCAGCATTAAATGCACTTTCCTGTTTCAATGATTTGGAAAAGATGAAAGATTCATGCTCAGAATTGTTAGATAATGTTTATGTTGTGTTATAGTTTACTGTTTATTTACTACCCCCTTTAAAACCTGAGGCAACTCTAAAATGTGCACAGTCATCAAATGTTTCATATAAAGAGATTGTAGCTTTGATTTGGTTATTCTGCTGACTTGTTCTGTCACAGGACACATACTCCAGTGTGGTCCAATACAGTACTGCCAACGATGGTAGTTATTTTTGCATTATTAACAGTGATGGGAAAAGTACTCAATTTTCATACTTAAATTAAAGTACAGATACCACACCAAATGTTAATAAAGTTATCCAGTGAAATACTGCTTAAGTTAAAATAAAAAAAATCTGGTTTTAAAAGTACTTAAGTATAAAAAGTAAAAATTACTACACATTGACATCTGTTTATGCTACAAAAAGCAGCCTATCCTTTTAAATTCACTCAAGACAGGATACAATACAGCACTGGTAATTACAATACGGAAATCTGAGTCACAAAAAGATAACTGGATATTTTAAGATGTTTGTATGTAGCTTGGTCACAGTCGGAGGCCACTGCAGTGCCAGTCGTGATGTCTGCCTATAGCAGGAGGCCTGTATGAAATGACAGTATTATGGGTAATCGACCACAACAGACTAGCAGCTCTGTGTCGGTATCTGACAGCGACTAAATGGGGATTATCGCCTTTGTTGGTGAGGTAAGCTCAGGTTGCACACAAAGCAAGATAACAGAAAGATTTATAAGAGATTTATAATTTAGCTTTCAGCTCAGTCGTCTAGTCACCCCCGACAATTTCTTCAAGACTACAATACTTTCTAAGGGTATACAGTTTTAATCACTGCTTTAGATGTAACCCTTTGTCATGATCCGCCAGTCAGAGCCTCCTGCGTGCCACGCCCCCCTCGTTACCTAGTGTCTGCTCCCAGTGGAAACCAGCTGTTGTTAATCAATGTCTGATTGTCCTGTGCTTTTAACCTTTGTCTCACCCAGTCCGCGTCAGATCCGTCATTTTGTTTGCTAGTCTGTTTGCTTGCCCCCGAGTCGCCGCGGTTTACTTTCGTTTTGTTCACTCCGTGCTCCGTCTTCACGGGGAATAAACACTCAGTTTACGACTACGCTGCCTCCAGCCTGCTTGCTTGCTCGCCCGACCGGCAGCATGCTCGTCACACCCTTTGACCTTTTTTCCAGTTTTATTTTTTTACTATGCAACAGATCTATTGGAAAATAAAGTACAATTCCTGAAATTAATAATAAAGTTACTGTTAAGAAACTTAAGTGCAATTTCAAAGAAAAAAAAAAGTAATGGAGTACATTTACTGCATTACTTTCCTCCCTTGGTCGCTAGTAATGTGGTTAAACATGCACTGGTTTCCCTCCCTACCTGCCTTTAGCAGAGACATCGGTGACCTCAGCCTCCAAAACGAAGACTGAAGCTGTTCGCAGTCTCTGCAAGCAGGAGTGTCAGTCTGCAGCAGAACAGAAACATCACATTTCCCTCCCCTTGAGGACCTAGTGACCCCATTTCCCAGGCAACAGGAGCCAGGGTAACTGAATGCGTGAAATGTTGCCAAATCTCCCCTTTATTGGCAATACAACCCCCCTCCCCCACCCCACCATTTCCATTCACACAAAATCCGTCACACGCTGACGGAAAACGCATCAACAGCAGAATCTCACAAAGGGAGAAATCTGCAGAAATTAATCTCTGAAAATTAACAGGCAAACTGGCAAATATATGAGTCTGCACACCGTGTCAGAGGGACCTGGACTCAATGGGGGGAGTGGAACATTCCTTAATCACTGCCTGATTCAGACCCCCCTCCCCCCATAGGCCTGACGCACAGCTCTGCAGCCCTTCGCGTCTAATCAGCCCAGATGCCTCTGAGATCTACTTAACGGGATAAATCTTTCATGGGCGCCTTCCCCTTGACTGGCCACTGCCACTCTGGCTTTGCCTGCTGTCACCCTCCACAGTGAGCCTACCTTTGCATAATTTAGGGTCCGCCCACTTGCTCCTCTCATCAGCAATGTAACTGGTTCAGAGCTGGCTGTCTGCCTACAATGATGCTGAAATCTCCCGACTGAGAAAGGCCACTGCTAATGTTTATTACATCACCCATAAGCTTCAACTCGGTCAGTTTTTCACTGAGGAATATCTATCCACTTACTAGTATCCATCACTCTATACGTTTTCCTTTACCTGTTTTGTTTAATTTAATCGTTTTAATAATATTAAATTGAAAATTGTTGCAATATTCAGAAAATTTGCTAAAATGTGTTTGCACCCATTGATGACCTATTAAGGGTGGCTGACTTGACAGTTTGCAATAAGGAATATATAACTGCATTTTTAAATTAATTTTAAGGATACCAGAGATTTCAGGAAAATTTAGGAAAAGTGGTTAATCTGGAGAGCATTTCAAAAGAAACTGCTGCTGGTTTACAATGGGGAAAATAGCACAATGAATATCCACAGTAATGTGAATTCATTTTGTTTATTACCTAATTTATTATCATATACTACTTTGTTTTTCAGTTCAAGGGAACTGTGAACGTTATTTTTTCAGGCACCTGCTCAGCGTCCTGGGGGTGTTTTACGTTAGAGAGAAATATGGATCACAGAGAGAAGAGGTAAGAAATTTAATTCACCAGAATACTGGAAATCAGGGAACTGTATCCATTGTAAATGCACGTTTGTCAACAACATGTATATAAAAATTAGGCATAGAAATGCGAAAAAAAATTAGTGCAAAAGTCTACCTATCAATAATATATAAATGAAGCCAGTGAAGGGGAACGTTTCTTGTCTTCAGATATTTGTGTTGTTCTGTAAAACTGAACGTTGATGATTTCTCTGGCAAGTTCTACATTGAACATCATGTTGGCCACTGGTTATCTTCAGAAATAAGCTCTTGTTTGGAGGTCTTCCACCATGTATTAAACGAAAAATCATGTCCTAAGAAGAAATAAAAACAATCAAAGCATTTTAAGAAGACGAATCACAGGTAGCCCCCTTGATCAATACCATATATGAACTATACACCTTTTTTTGACTGAAACACGCACTTTCCCTGAAGGTTGGTGAGAGAGTTCCTGTGCTCTCCCAGCACACTCCTCTCTCGGTTATCGCTGAGGTCATCAGCCAGCTACAGACAAGTCAACATCCAATTCTTCAAAGTAGTGGAGATGAATGACAAATATCCCAGAGTGCATTTTCCCCTGAAAGTGCGGTCAGGACCTTGAGCAGGTCACAACAAGGTCACCGGGTGGGGGGGGGGGGGGGTCCAAACTT
>JABFEB020000008.1:543941-554217 GCA_019775895.2 Stomatorhinus ivindoensis | reverse complement strand
CCCCCCCCCCCCCCCCCCCCCCCCCCAAACTTCTGGGATATCAGCAGAAAAACACAGGACCTTGCTTAGGGAGTAATGCTGAAGAGCTGTCTCATTCCTCCATGGTGTTATTATTACCCTGTGGGACAACAAGCACCCCCTCCTGACTGAACACAGCTCTTTTTAAATGTGTAAGGGAGAGGCAACTGGTTACATTGGTCCTATGCTTAATCTGACAACCATTAATGCAGGTCCGTTAGGTTTATCGGCAGTTCGGGTAACAGGGAATTTCCGGCAAACCTGATATTCACAGGAAGCCAGGAGAAGGCAGGAAGCTGGGATCTCGGCATTAATGCTCATCATTCTGCTAGTTCACAGCTGATATTCCCTCTGTAACTGCTGAGCATCACATTTAATAAGTGAATAGAGGCGTATTTAAAAGCAGCGCCATTCAGAGACTTTTTGGGGGAGGTGGGGGATTGCAGGGGGGTTTAATGCAGGGCCCTTTAATGCGGGGGCCCTCAGCACTTCCCTCCTCTGCACATGCATGAGCAATTGAATCACAAACGTGCAAATGTGCATACCCCTATTCCACTTTGCGGATTAAAGGTTCAGTTGTGCAACATTAATATTTTGTCTCTGTGTATTATATACATACACATTTTATGAAAATACAAACACAGACACATTTACACTCAGTGGCCCATGTATTAGGCATACCTAGCTAGTACTGGCTAGGACCCACTTTTGCCAACAGAATTGCTTCTTAGGTAGATGAGCTGTGTGTCTGAAGAAGCCATTCAGTACACCATAGTTACTTTGTGACCCTCCTGTTATCTTTTACAAGTCCAGCCATTCACCTTTAACCCCTCTAATTGTACTCCCCAGACTACATTATAGCAGGACTCCCCAGTTCTGGTCCTGGAGGGTCAGTCTGCAACATAATTTACAGGTTTTGATACTCAAACACATGTACTAAACCGGGCAATTAGCTGTTGAGCTTAATAATGTGTGTTTCAGCGGGGGACAGAGTCCCCAGTGAGGCAGGGGACAGAGTCCCCAGTGAGGTAGGGGCTACTTGTATACCATGTACCAGTATACCATTCGTAATATCTGGAACACTGTTTTGAAGACATTGACGACACTGTGTATTCATGTAGGATACTCTGAAGATAAGACTCATAAAAACAGCTCTAAAAATATCACTAGAAATAAGATTACTAAAACTTAATTAAAAATATATAAAAACTAAACAGAAATATGCCATTAAAACAAAAACTATACTGAAAAATAACTAAAACATAACTGGTTTTAACATAAAAATTGAAAATAATATACATAAAAATTTTACACTTAAAAATAAACTTAAAGTAGAAATAAAAGCAATTTAAAAATCAAAACTATGAAAGCTATGATACTGGACGGCACTCTTTTTTTATGGTTTAGGTTTACTCACAGGAGCACTATCACACGCTTATACATATCACATGGTATGTGTCCTATTATACAGTACCTACATATCATCACATGGTATATGTCCTATCACGTAGTACTACATATCATCACATGGTATGTGTCCTATTATACAGTACCTACATATCATCACATGGTATATGTCCTATTATACAGTACTACATATCATCACATGGTATGTGTCCTATTATACAGTACTACATATCATCACATGGTATATGTCCTATCACATAGTACTACATATCATCACATGGTACATGTCCTATCACACAGTGGGTGCATTCGACTTGGGCTATGGTCTGTCTGCAGCTGACGCGACGTGGAGCGCGATGTGCCGGCGGCTGCAGGGGTGGAGCATAAACTGACTGCAGCCAAGTCGGACAACTTCTACTCCTCGTAGTCTGCGAGACCTGACTGCAATGGCCGCACTGCCAGAAGGGTGTAGATAAATCTAAACAAATATCACCTGCGTGCACATTACTTCTTTTACAATAACCAACCCGATACAAACTGTTAGCAGTGAATAAAACTATTGTGTAAAAATATAGCTGCCAGGAAAAAGATCAAATTCATGTATTTCAAGGAATCAAAGCTTTTATTGTCATGTACAGAGTACAATGCAATTCTTACTTGAATGCCTTCTTCACAGACTGGACGAATAAACAAATAATGCAGCGGATTACAGTAACTAACAATAAACCACTAACTTACGTGTACTGTTAGAGCATTTATGTTATTTATTTAAACTTTATTTTACCAGGTAAATTAATTAAAAACCATTTCTCACTGCTTTATGTGCTTTTCAGGAGAAATAGCAGATAACGTATTGGAACTGCCTGGGATACAAACGTCATGTGTGTGACTAAAATCTTAAGTCAATAAGGACGAAGTTGAGTTGTCACGGAGGCAGTTCCAGTTTATTCAGCAGGCTGAGAGGTGCTGCATGATCTGTCTTAAGTCGTCTTGCTCTCACGAGGGTTTTGTACCTTGTGACATTGTGAAGCGTGGTGACGTTTTGCAGTGCCGGTTGAAGTTGGACAAAAAAATCTGAACATGATGCATTGCGTCAGGACAGAATGCATTGCATTAAGCCAGCCCTGTAAGCGGCTGCATGAAGTCGAACGCACCCAGTACTATGTATCATCACATGGTTTATGTCCTACCACATAGTACTACATGTCATCACATGGTTTATGTCCTACCACATAGTACTACATGTCATCACATGGTATATGTCCTACCACATAGTACTACATGTCATCACATGGTTTATGTCCTATCACATAGTACTACATGTCATCACATGGTATATGTCCTACCACATAGTACTACATGTCATCACATGGTTTATGTCCTACCACATAGTACTACATGTCATCACATGGTATATGTCCTACCACATAGTACTACATGTCATCACATGGTATATGTCCTACCACATCGTACTACATGTCATCACATGGTATATGTCCTACCACATCGTACTACATGTCATCACATGGTATATGTCCTACATGTCATCACATGGTATATGTCCTACCACATGTCATCACATGGTATATGTACTACCACATAGTACTACATCATCACATGGTATTTGTCCTACCACACAGTACTACATGTCATCACATGGTATATGTCATCCACAACAATGACTGTGACACTTTTAGTGATCCCTGTGTGGAAATTCTCCTTTTGCCTATCCCATCTGGCTCTCCATGACACACAGACACATAAGCTTGGCAGCAAAACTGGCCCAAAATCAACAACACTGAGATCCAGAACATAGCCAGCAAAAATCTCCTGGAAAATAAAACAGACACACTCGACACCAACCTGGAAGGCATACGCAAAGCACAGTGTTCTAAAAGTAACTTCCTATAAACAATTGTCCTAAGTGACTGAGGGGACAGGGACAGGGAACCTGGCTGGATGGATGACTGCCAGGCCCAAAACTACAGAAAAGGACACGGACCAGCTGGCAGAGTGAAAACTGCAGCACTGCTTGCAGATTCATACATATGGAACATGCGCCACCTAGAGGTCAGCCCAGGTGTTTCACTGAAAATCTACCCAAATTCTTACCCAAGGAACCCTGACTTTTTTATAGCAACATAAATTTCCTGGAGGATATGTATGATAATTTTTAAAAATCATATTATTTAAACAATTATAATATTTACATTAAAAATATGTTCTAGTTATATTTATCAGACAAGAAGGAAATGTGGGAAATGCTGACATTACTAGAAGATTGCCTCACCTATGTATTTTCTGGCCAAAAGCAGTCATTTTCAGTGACACTGTGCCAAACAGAGCAGCCCATGTTAAGATAATACGCTCGAAGTCCAAAGCAGCTCCTTTTCATATGCTCAGCTTTGCTTCTTGGGGAATGAGAACAGCAGAACGGGCAGCTGCTCCACCAACTGTGCTACAAAGCTGAACTACTCCCAGCTCACTGATTCCTGAGGAAGGCTATGAAGATGTCCTCCTGGAACCTTCACTGCAGACCTGACTCTACAGACCTTACTCCTAAATGTTCTCCAGGAACCTCCACTGCAGACACTCACTCTGCAGACCTCACATCTGGGTGTCCTCCAGGAACCTCCACTGCAGACCCGACTCTACAGACCTCACACTTGGATGTCCTTCAGGAACCTCCTCTGCAGACCTCACACCTAGATGTTCTCCAGGAACCTCTGCTGCAGACCTGACCCTGCAGACCTCATGCCTGGATATCCTTCAGGAACCTCTGCTGCAGACCCGACTCTGCAGACCTCACGCCTAGATGTTCTGCAGACCCCACTCTGTTGGCTATTCTTCTCCGCAAGAAAGAGTGCAGGAAATGAGTGGATTCATGCCCCAGCTAGGCTCCTTCTCCTGTTTGAATAAGTAAGTGGACACGTCAGCTGTGTGCTGATATATCTCACTTGCCTTAAGCTCCCAGCCTCCTTTGGCAGTTTTCTGTGTTTAGGTCACAGCTGATTGGACCGTGCCCCCTTTCAGATACACCACAGCCAAGACAAACAGCTGTCATATGTCACTCCAGGCAGATGCTGAACCTGCAGCCGCTGCAGCTCTGCAGGTGCTGATCTTTGTTCACCTTATTACACATTATGCTAAACTCATGGGCTTGTTTTCATTTAATGAGAAAATTGTACATTACAATGCCTCTGACTGTCTCATATCCTTGATATCTGAAACGTCATATGCCCTATTTACTAAGACAAAAACATATAAATATTTATATTACCTATAATGGTTAGATGCAGGGGTGGCATAGTGGCGCGATGGTTTGCACTGTTATCCCACCCTTCTGGACCCAGGGTTCGAGTGTCTGTCATGTCTACATGTGTGTGGAGTTTGCATGTCCTCCTCATGTCATCATGGGGTTTCCTCTAGTTTTCCCACACAGTCCAAAAACATGCCATATTGCTCAGTGGTGTGTGAGTATGCCCTGCAATGGGGGTGTACCCTATCCTGGGTTGTTCCCTGTCTTGTGCCCATTGGCTTTGGGACACCCCCCCAACAGGACAAGCAGTTACTTACAAACTTAAATACATACACACATACATCCACTTAGGATATTTAGGGTCTTAGGGAGGTCTGGGGCCTATTCTGGAGGCTATATGTGCAAGGCAAGGAACAGAAGCAGGTACACAAGATGGATATTTTCCATATTTTCCGTAAAACCATTGCCTATTTTGTCTTATGTTAGTCTTTAAAAATAACAGATCAGTATTTTTTCATCACATTTCACTTTAAATGCTGAATTAAAATTGTACGTACGTTTCAATCTGCTAGAGAATTAAGGACGGAATGTTATACCTCTAACGCTACTAAAAGATTAGGAGCTCAACAGAGACATCTAGCGTAAAAAAGGGAATATCAACCCTTTACCTTACAACGGCCTCGTACACTACATACTCCTTAAAGGGAGTAAGAGAAGACCGACTGGATCATAATTAACATTTAAATTTCTTATATTTTTGTAATTTTTTACATAAAATCACATCTTCAAAATCAACGAGTAATTTTGTAATTAATTCATGGCACTAAGTTATAAAGACGGATGACTGGATTGATCAATGGGCCATTTACTACCAAAATCAAACAGCAGGTGGCACTCATAAAAGATTTGAAAAAGATCCCACGTCATTGACTTGCACTGCTGTAAACAGTAATAAATGAAACGCTACGATCCTGGGTTATTCCCTGCTTTACGCCTGAATTTCCAGGAGTCTCTACGACAGGGGTGTCAAACTCCATTCCTGGGGGGCTGGAGCCGTGTGTATCTTAGCTCCTTCCATGTTCCACCACAAATGATTCGGCTCAAGAGTGTGTGATAAATAGCACAAGGAGTTGAACCCAAGGGGAAACCCAAAAATGTGCAGGGCTCTGGCCCTCGAGGACTGGAGTCTGACACCCCTGCTCCACAGGATAGAGTAGGGGGCATATTGAAAGGTGGGTGCGTGGAAAGGTGACGTATGCTACAGGGGAAGCGTGCCAAAAAGGCTGTTTTGATTGGCAGAAAATGCTGTCAGTTTACGTTGTTGGGAGATGATTCAAGGGTTTTACCTGTCCCATGCACTGTGTACGATCAGAACATAACCTGTAGTGAACGGCAAGCAGGACGACTCCAACATATGAACAGAGTGATAGCAGAAAGACTTGTTTACACTTACCGCCATACTTCCAGACAGCGCAAAGGAAACCACACGAGCGGTGTCACCCCAGTGACGTGTATTCACTCGACCTACTATCACTTGACCTTAAGTGCCTCGGTCTGACCGCCGTGTTGGAGAAGCTGAAGCTGTGTGGCTTTTTGTCTGCAGAAGCCGGCATGAGTCCCGCTCTAGGGATGCATCGTTTATTCATCATTGTATATTTCTGTATTGATAGTCGTATGATATTCCCTTGCAACTGTACATTTTGTAATATTCGGAACAGCGCTGTGCGGTGTTCATCCCGTATACCGGTTATAATTGTCCGTACTGTATGAATTTTTAATATACCGACATACCGGAGCATAGCTGAAACGACAGCTGTGATTGGGGAGAATGCCACAATATGCTAGCTTTTGGACCGCCGAACGCGTTATGTTTTAATTATTTTGTGCAGCTGTCGAGCGTTATCAGCCTTTAAAGTGTTCGACGAGAAACTGGAGTACTTGGAAAAAAAACCCACATTGTACTTACAATGACAATAAAGCATCTTTATAACGACACCGAAAGAACATGCACACGTTATACCCATGGAGCGATGGTGGAGATTTGAACCCAGGTCCCACAGCTGTGAGGGAGCACTGCTAACCATGCACTGCGCCGCCCCATGCTTTTATCTTCCATCTTTATACACCTTTTCGATTAAAAAGCATCATTGCATGACAGTATCATTTTAAAATCTCGGGTTATTTTTTTTCATCTTGGTGTGACCAGTAGCTATTTCGTTAGGCCTACAAGATACATATTAAAGATCTCTCAGGTTTAATTCAGACATGGTTAATTATGCCATATTTCATTTCACTTAAAAGATAAGAGCTTATAAGATAAGAAGCAATAACTAGTTGTTTTCTCAGAAGATTATACTGAAATGTATACAAATAGCAATCTGATAAGAATGAACTGATGCAGTAAAATACGATTATTGCCGCTATCTTCTAGGAACAAACTACTTTAATGGTGGTCACGTCTGTGACATTCTCAAAAAAATCATATTTTTTTTTAAATTTATGAATAAATGCTATTGTAAGGCAGAAACTGCAGGGTTGATTAAATATTCTGATTAGTATAGAAGTCCTTTTCCGCCATGCAAGGACATTCCTGGTGCATATGTTTCTCTAAATGCCAGGACGCTGGATTACATGGCTTGTAATGGCTCAGTATATTTTAAATAGCATCACCACCTCGTCAGCCCTTTTCCGTTTCACTCTTGCTGCTTTTGACCCCAGATAAAAGGTCATACATTTGTGTGACACGTGATGTAACTGGGGTGCAGTTTTCACTCTGTCTTCTTGCACAGATATCTTGGCATTAAGCAGTAGGTGCACCGGTTAACTGAAAGAGTTGTTCTTCATTACCACCTGCATAACAATTTCAATGTCTGATTTAGCTGTTTTTTAATCCTTTTCTTTATGGTTCAAAAGTACCACACTCCTTCTTGCAGCAATTTCATGGTGTTCCAGATTTACCCTAACCTCCTCCAGAAACCACATCCATTTTTTTGCTTAAGCTGTTCCACATTTTCATGATACACTAGATATAAATAATGAGCATTTGACAAACATGCTTTATTTGCCATTTGCACAAGTACAGGTATGTCGGAATGCTTCCCTTCGATGACCCCATCTTGCTTTCCATAGCCAATGGGGTCACAGCATAGGGTCAGCCAACGTGCGGCGACCCTGGAACCGCATGGATAAGGGCTTTGCTTGGGTTTACAACCTTTCGGTCACAGACACAGAAGCTTAGCCCCCTCAGCCACACGCTCCCATCAGCCACTTTTAGCCTATAGAGTTTCTGCTACACATTTGATCATTTAATTGCCCTCAAATATAAACACTGCCCCAAAATACATCGATGTGAGATTCCTGAGGCTTGTCTTGCCAGGACTGGACAGCATACAGTGATGAAGACTGGAAATATTCTAGAAGTCCGCCATGTAAGCTAAAGCTGCTCCTGTGTTCTTGATTATCTTGCATTACTGTGGCCCAGCTCAGGACAGTGTTACTGTACCAGTATAGTTACTGAGGAAACACACTGGCCACATCTGGCATAGCATCCCAGTTACTCACTGTAAAACTGTATAATCACAGGTCATGATAATAAAGATACTGAAAACATTGGATAAATGCCTGAATAAATAATTGACTCAGTGGCCTAGTTTGTAAGATTTTTTTCATGTGATGGTTTAGATTCAGGCTTCACACCTTGTCTTCCTTGTAATAATCCTGACGTTGGGATGCATGTTTGGGACGTATTATTTTTCTTGAATTCAGATTGACCAGAAGTAGAACTAATGAAGTGAGAAAAAAGTTGAAACAGGCCAAGACATTAATCAAATGTCAGAAAACTTACTGCTGAAGGTCAGAAAACAAAACAAACAATATTTTTAAACAACTGTCAAGATAGAGAGGAAACATACTAGATAAGGAGAGGAAATTTACATACACAGTTACTTTTCGTGGGAAAATGTTTCTGCCATGTCTGGGAACTGGATGTTTTTCCACAGCCTGTGACGCCTAAAGACTTGGCATTGCTGCAGCCAGTAGATTCCTCCCTCCAGTTACTCACACGGCTGCCATCTGTGTGAAATTTCCAGCATTGCATTGTTCTTCAGTTTCCTCTCAGCTCCTGCTTCTCCGGAAGATTAATACTTTATGTTTTGAATGTTCACTCCCTAGACGCAGAACGGTGACTGTGTAAGATGCCGCTAACCTCCTGCACTTCCCCATCTTTATGGGACATGAACAGCACGTCCTCTGCACTGGAGCAGGATGCCAGAAGAGGCTCAATCCCCCACAGACATGGTTCACATTGAACAAACAGTCTGTGGTCCTGAACATAGCATTTAAATACAGGTCTTTATTTTTAGCTAAGTGTAGTTCATAGTTAATGTGCTGGTGTTTCTTCTCACAAAATATGTATAAATTTGGAAGCAACTGGGGTGGGAACTGGTCAAAAGGAAATGTAAGCATAGGACAGTGTCGCTCCGTTTGCATTCTGATCATCCGCAAGCTTTGGTGTTACCAGAAATCGATCCCTTCAGTGTTTCTGGAGCCTGAAAGCTATTGAAAAATACAGACAGTCTCTTCCCCTACATTTCTGTCTATTTCCCTTGAGTGTGAAAATGAGTCTAACTCTAAATGTTTTACTTGTGGTTCCTTAACAGCAGAACAAGCTGGTCATCTTGTCATTAGAACAACTCTCCCCATCAATGGACACCTCAGACCCATCTTTTTTGGGAACACCCCTGCAAGCTCATCTGACCCCTGACCTTCACCAATCACACTATTGTTCTTAATCCTATCGCCGACTTCAGGTTGAAAATACTGTCCAAGCCACAGAATGCATTTACAATAAAATTTCATTTTAGTTTATCAAATCACTTCCATTTGGCATATAAATTGTTTTTTTCCTGAACCAAAAAATTGGTATGCATAAATAAAAACAAGCTTATCTACAAAATCTTTCATAAACCTTAACACATAATTTCTAAAATTATTCATAAAATACACACATATATAACATCATAAAGCTTTGTTACACACCTTTTAACCATTAAACACATTTTTTTCCTGTACCCATATGTCTTACAGTTTGAAGTCTTTACATATCATCACAACTAATAAGAGCTCTTGGGATTAAAATACCAATTCCACATGCAGTAATAGGAGTTGGAGAGGGAGTTTTTCATTTCATTGTGATGTTTCCGTGATCACTTACAGATTCTTCATGTATGCTATCCCTTAAAACACCAACAGAAACAACCAAATTGTGCCAAGCTGTTTATCCAGAACACTATCAGCTTTTTAAATCTGTTCTGACATCAGATTCACAGAAGTACAGCAGCCAAAAAAACAAAACAAAAAAGGTACAAATTTGCATATTCAGATCCAGGCATCTCTTGCCAGATAAGGGTCTCTGGGCTGCAGACAGACTCAGTCTGAAGATATATGCAACAGGGGTCTGCTTGCAGAACATTTACTTTTTCCCATCAAAATGAATCTATATGTATATTTTAAAAATCCTTTTCAGTAATGAAAACAATTTTTAATAAAAATGGGCATGATTGGGGGGGGGGGGGGAGGGCATTGCGTAACATT
>JABFEB020000008.1:514237-538529 GCA_019775895.2 Stomatorhinus ivindoensis | reverse complement strand
TCCTTTATCCTAGTCACACTTTTTGCCTTGGGACGCTCAGGGCTTCCTGTATCCTAGTTACACTTTGTGCCTTGGGACCCTCAGGGCTTCCTGTATCCTAGTCACGCTTTGTGCCATGGAAATCTCAGGGCTTCCTGTATCCCTAGTCACTCTTTGTGCCTTGGGACCCTCAGGGCTTCCTGTATCCTCTTCATGCCTGGCTCAGGTTCCAAGGTGTATGATGGCTCATAGAATTCTCTCAATGGACTGAGGGGGTGTTTGAGTGTAAGAGTTCAAAAATTTTTATGGTTGTTTCTATTTACGTAATATTTTGGGTTGTTTCTATTTACATTAACAAAAGAAATTAGTGACGGTTTGGCATTTGCCCAGGCTTGTGACTGAGTTGGCCAGGTTCCTCCCAGTCACCCTCATCTTTAGTTTAAATCAGTCCTACTGGCTCAGTGAAAACACACTGAGCAGCACTGCCTCACTTTTCACCTGCTCTGGGTCCTCTTTGAATTTCTATCTAAGCAGCAGCCCTCTGGCGGATTCTGCCGTTCACTGCTCTAGCCACCAGGCTCCTGGGCCTCTGTGGTGCTCCTGATGTTCCTCACCCACTGTTTAAGATCCCCGGTGGGCGAGGGACGGGCAGGGATCACTCCTTCGATGCACTCCTTCACCAGGTAAGACCATGACCTGTGTTTCTTTCACTGTTTCATTGCTATAATCTGTATAATACAGAAACTATATATACTGAAATGCAGTGCATCTGATCACAGCATGCAATTCACCTGCAATTCATCAGTTTAATTAGCGAAGCTAATTTTTTCTTTTTTTTTCATTAGCAGATTAGTGTTTCTGTTAACTGTGAAAATCATTAGAAGACCATAGTTTCCACTAAAACTAGTTTCACTAATTGAAAATCTGCTAACATTTTTTCACAGGTAAAGTGAATAAAGTTTAAAGGTCAGAAACGTTTGTAAACTGTAAAATTATACATATTTGTTCCTGTCTGTTATGAGCGTACCTGCAGCAGTCGATCTGGCTTGCTGTTGGCTGACTCCATGTACACACAAGACATTATGAGTTGATAACTTGTCGGATTTAAGGTTTTAAGGGGATTTATGGGACCTGTACCACAAAACTGAATTTCTTGCTGAGCTGGAAGATTTAAGTTTAACTCGTCAGATCATTAGTTTAAATGGACTTAACCTTCGTCCATTTACATTTAGTCCAGACTACCTTAAATCGAAGCTGAGACCCTCCTTTCTAGTTCTGGGTAAATGGTGCCATGTTTGTAAACCCCAAACCGTGTCACTGAGGGAAAAATGTCAGCATGGGCTGCAAAAGTTTTCATTATTTTAAAATGGCATACAAAAGAATGTATAAAATGCATTAACATTACATTAAAAAGAAAATGCACACACAAATTGTCCAGCACCTATAAATGAATATTATTTTAAAAAGTATGGTAACAGTACTCAGTATTCATAACTATTCAGAGCAAAATAGGGCTCCAACAAAAACACTTATATCTGTCAAGTGGAATATCACAGAAAGAACATTTCAATGCTGATTTATTCCAGAGACTAGCATTAGTGATTGGGTAAGTCCTAAACACCCTGTTAATCACTCTAGTCTGGCAGAAGGGACTTCAATTTTAGTTCTCTAGGTATGTTTGTAAGGGATTCAGAGCCAAAAACCAAACCGAAGCTAAACTCACATAATAAAAGTTAGAGACCATCATTAGCCTCCACTAATTTATTTTTTTGTGGTTTTTCAGTTTAGGGTTATTGAATTAAATTTTGCACTTAGTAGATTAGTGGTTATCTAAGCTAACTTTTAAGTTAGCTGTAGCTCACCACTAGGACTAAATAACCATAAATTATTTAGAAACTGGAGATACAAATTCAAGTAATGAATCAGCCCTTCGTTTTTTGGCCTTTTCTCTACCTTCGCCCTTATCTGCGCACTTCAGGATGACAGACTAACCGTAACACAGAGCACCCCAGTGGATGGGAAGCACAGCACCCTGCACTTCCAGCACCGGCTGACTGAGCACAGAGCTTCCTCCTGGGAAGGTGTGCTTAATGCAGACAGCCTCTTCCTGCAGGTCCCTGAGGGAGGGCTCCTGGAAGGCAGCAGGGAAAGGTATGAGCTCATGCACAAAGCACACTTCAGTCCTCAAGTGGATATGCAAATTGGAACAAAGAGCTACGGTGTCAAGAGCTGTATATCTGTCATACATACTGAATGTGTTCAAAATTAGGAATATGTATTAATGTATATTCATTTATATGGCTGTCAGAGTTACCAATGTGAGTATTATTGATATATTTGTCTCATTACAGATACATAATCATTCTCATGTGTTGCATTTCCTACCCCTTGTTTTACAGCCTCACCAGTCTACTTCAGTTCTCTGAAGAGAATTTAAAAGTCAGCTGTGTGTTCCTCTGCTTCCCCAAAAGCAGGGAAGATAGATGTAAGAGCAATCCTTTAAATATAACTGCAAGGCTTTACTTGACGTGGCACAAATAATGTAGTAATACAGTCTTACTAAATTCATCAATTAACCCATAACTGTTAGTTATGTATGGATTGTTCATTCATCAGTAATCAGTCATCACGATTCATGTGTTTCATGCAGGAACTATGTTTGTTCATGATTTATTCGAGTAGTAACTGAGTAACTAAGTTATTTGTGAGCCCTCAAGTAAAGTGTACTCATCTGATTTTATGTTTTTAAAAAAAGCACACAGAAATTATATTGAATACAGAGTCCTTGCTTGTAAATAATTAGCTGTGCTCTGTATTCAGAGTGGTCTATTCAGAATTTTTGCAAATCTGAGTTGATATTTATTCCTACACATATTAGTTATGCTTTAGGTTTGTGTTTTGTTTGTATATATATTTTGAAGATGACAGAAGAGAAGAGACTTGCCTTGTCGTTGTGTCTTCCAGTGTGGATTACAAAGACCTTTCACTATATGGGCTTTGAAATCGTGAAGCCAGGTCACCCTCTGGTCCCGGCTCAGGCTGGCTTCCTGTTCATGGTCTACTCGCTGGGTCCTTGTGGCTCCGATGAAGAGTGAAGACAGCAGAACCAGCTCAGGGCGTCCTCTGGTCTTCCGTTCCGTCGTCATGCACGTGTGGGATTCCCACGCAAGGTGTGTGTCATGGGTCGATCCCTTGGTCTTTCAGTGAGTCAGCCGACCAGAGGTGCTCAGTGAGGTCAGATTAACTGAGAGACCTCCTCAGCCCATCCTAAATAAGCAGCCTTTGCCAAGGAGGAGTTCACAATTGGTTCATTGGTGCTATACTTGCTGCATGTTCTCCTATGCCACGCACCAACTCTCTGTGTCTGTATCCTTATGTAGAAGTACTTTTCACAACAGATACTGTCTACAAGAAGAACCAAAAAGGGCAAGAAAGCGGAAAAAGAAATATAAAGGGGAACAATAATATCAAGTTAATTACCAGTGTTGCCGGAGCAGGGCACCAGTTACAGCCGGCTCCTCCTGAACGATGTTTCAGAGCAACAGCATCTTATCACATCCTTTCTGTGATACTTCAGAGACTATCTGTATTTCATCCTTACAAGCTTAGTATAACCAAAGCTAAAAATTAACATTAAATTGTTGTTTATCAAAGGTTAACTAACTGGTTTCATCTTACTGTATATGTTATATAAAGATAATGGAGCAGAAGAGCATCATTTCAGAAGCCCCATGCCTGTGTGTGCAGGCTGCTGTCTGTCTAGATGGCTTAGTCAGGAATAAAACTGTGGCTGTAGAGTGATTATGTGCCTCTGCAAATGTGTAACAATCACACGTCTCAGTTTTACTGTAAAACGCCCCCATTATTCAAACCTTTCCTTACCGGTAACTATGAATAGTACAGTGGCAGTAAAAGTAGATGCAATTATTAGCCTTTTGGTTCTGATTCACACCTAGTGTGACTCCCTGCTTTTAAAGGTTTGTGTTTGCCATCACCTGCCAACTTCTAAACTTTCCAAGCAAGTGATTCCTCCAAAGGGCAGCTTAATTAATCCCATACAGATCACATGTGACACAGTCATGTAATCAGAAGGATTTGGCTCACATTTGAAGAAAGCTACTGATGGATTTGCAAACTTACTATGTTTTTTACGACTCAGTAAATGTAAAACATTAAGATCCACTTAGTAATACATGTGTATTTTAATATTCTGCTTCTTCCTGTCTGTACTATAATTACATTGCCGAAGTTTAACTGGAAAAAAAGTGGAGTGGCTCTATATTGCATTGTTATCAAGGCTGGAAAGACTACTGAAATTTCTACTCAAGTAAAAGTAGTCTACTCTTACTTAAAAAAAAAACAACCCTGGATAGAGTAAAAACTAGAAACTACTGAGTACTGAGTGAGTGTCTTTCTTTTGCAAGTAGTGAGATTCTTCCTTATGTGTTTCCCCCTCATTGTAATTTATAAATATAATCAACCTTCCCTTTTGCTTTTCAGAAGTAATTTAAAAAGAAAGGTATCGTGTAAGTTAATTGTGGCTTACAATTAATGCAGTACAAAGACCCTTCAAGCATAAAGATAAAACAAGCACTAGACAATCAACTGTGTGTCATGCTGCAGTATTTTATGTGCTTAGGCATGCAAAAATAAATCAGTAAATAATCTCAGGATTCACAGCATTGGCCAGAAACACACATGATGTGAAGGTCCAATCAAATGTTATAAGTGCTTAAAAATAATATTGTGCCTTGTGCTGCGCTTATTTGTGGACATTACATTTTTGGTTAACCTACTGTGAGAATGCACTGATTTTAAGTTTTTTTTGGTATGACTGGCTACATAAATTCCTCTCAAAGGCAGCAGAAATTGGAACCAATTAAATCAGTAGGCAAAAAC
The DNA here is from genome assembly GCA_019775895.2 of Stomatorhinus ivindoensis. NCBI lineage: Eukaryota > Metazoa > Chordata > Actinopteri > Osteoglossiformes > Mormyridae > Stomatorhinus > Stomatorhinus ivindoensis. The sequence goes on along the minus strand of JABFEB020000008.1, from coordinate 533,651 downwards.
TTAGGTAAAGTTATGGATATAGTGCACACACCGGGACTGTAAATAGCTGCAGAAATGTGTACTCAAATAAAAGTGAGTAAATAGTAAAAGTACTGTCACAGCACTGAAAAGTGTACTCAAGTAAAAGTGCACCAGTTTTAACCTAATTAATAAACAAAACATTCTGAAAAAACTACAAGAGTATTTGTAGTTTGTTATACAAGACAAATACAATCCGAGTGAAAAGCTTTGACATTCCAAGCTGCCTATGAAGGTGAGTGAAACTGTCACATCACATGACCCAGCCACCTGACCTAAACACAGCACAAATGGTTTTGGGGGAGTTTGACCAGAGCATGAAAGAATAGTGGCCAATGGGTGCTCAGCATATCTGGGACCTTCAGGACGGCCGGAAAAGCATCCCAGGAGGCCACGTCATGGAACTGGCGTAGAGGGGACAGTAGGATCAGTCAGTCCCTTGAGTAATTGGGGTTAACACTTTTCAAAAATGAACACACACACAACCCTCTCTCTCAAAACCCTACACAAATAGGCAGTTAAAAGATTTATATCTGTCATACATGCACCGAAAGGAAAGTTGATTACATTGACAGTTTGAGTTGCTTAGTGGTTGTCTCCTGCATCAGTGCCTTCAGCTAAATTTATATAGTGACAAAAGTGAAGCAACGTCTTCTCCAAGGCTGTGGGACCTTGGTTGAGATGCCACCTTCTCATTCTTCCTTCACTGTCACAGCAGAGTGTGACCAGCCAGCAACATTTAGCACCTCCAGGCATCTGAGGAATACAATCATATTCCCATTCTAAGCTGGATTACACAGCGTCCCTGCAGCAATGCCCGTGTGGTTATTGCAGCATCAGAATACACACACACTCATATCAAACTCCATCCCACATTGCCAGTGCAATTTGTTCCCTTTTAAACAACATTCTATATTTGTAAAATTTTCCACGTACAGTATAATGGACCCTTAAGTTATGAACTCAATTCGTTCGTGAGGCATGGTCATAATTCAACACTATTTTTCCCTGTAAGAAATAATGGAAATACTCATGATGCATTATGAACCTCCCAAAGCACCCCTTACCTAACCTTTTCATGATAAAAATGGTTGTGTAATGCGCGCGGTTTACGTATATTACGGGTTGTATAATGCGCGCGGTTTACGTATATTATGTGCATGTACTTTTCAGCAGCCCCTGTATCAGCTAGGCTATGAACCCCAGTTCGCTTTAAAATTGTGAAACCACCCCTTACTGCCACAAAATCGCCATTATCACTCGTTGATTGCTTATACTTTACAAGATCTACATTTATAGCCCTATCTTTTTCACAAATTATCTGCCTATCTACACTAATAATAGCCTTTCTATCTCGAGTGTCTAACTCTGTTGATCGTGACTTACTAATTGAGTAACACCTTTAGCAACACTAGCTTCCTTATACAAATCTTTTCTTTGTTAGTGTCGAGATGGTGGTTTTCGACTTGCGGTACATATGGTAATAAACCTAGAATAGCATTAGTGGCTGTAAGGAAAGAGTAGACTACCACAAAATGTCAGATACGATTACAAAGGTAAAGTTTTACTAAATACAATTCATGCAGCAACCCCCCCCCGGTCACGTCTGGGTTCACATTACAGTTCTGCACAGCTACCCCCCCAGCAGACAAACCCTTCCAAGCGGGTATTGACACATGTCACCACACAGTGAATCTTGCACCACGCAGCATGCCGGTTAGGGCACTGCACGCAAATAGTACCACAATGCATGTGAAAGCCCACACTCCAGGTCAGGCAAAACATCCGCGAGCATGTGCAGTGCCTTCTGATCCCACCCCGACCATTAGCTGGTCGCGCTGCCTTCTTAAAATACATAGAAAACAAAGAAAACAAGGACAAGATAAAAACTTAGCTTTCCCCGAGGATCAAGACCCTCCCACGGGGTCTAAGCTTCAGTGCTGATCGTCCCTTTTCAAAACTGAGTGGGAAGGAAGACTGAACACCGATCCAGCCCTTTGCAGACTCCGCTTTTCGCGTTTGTGGAGAACTTCTGACTGAGAAGCTGCTGTCGCACTCCTAGCCCCCGGTCCAAACTGTCGTCGCCCTAACCCCCTCCGGAACTGGACCCTACAGCCCGCTTCACCGGTCTCATATTTCTGCACAATTTCCATCATCTTTTTGGGTTGTGATTGCTTTGTTTACCTTCTCTTCCTTCCTTAGCTTCTTTTCTAGCTTTTTTTGGGGCTACTTTGATAATTAACTAAATTGATTACATAAAGCACTGCACTGACTGAAATTACGTCCACAAGCATACCTGGGCTCAGACTGACGCTTACGTAAGCCTCTCGGCTCCATTAACAGCAGCACAAGTGGATACGCGTTTCGGCCTGGACCGGCATTCGGGTCGTAACCCAAGACTTTGGTTGTATGTCAAACAGACTTTGGTCGCAACCCAAGTTGTAGTTCATAATTCGAGGGTCCGTTGTACAGTCAATGTTAAGTACAGAGACATTTCTCTTGATACATCACATAACCCATGATGTATTTGAGAAACCGCTACAGCTCTCTTTGACGTCTTCACCTGAGGTCAGACACGTCACAGGTCCTGGGTGCCGAGACCTCTGGCCCTGTGTGATCTAACAGCCATGCTCATGTTAGAGTTCCACACATCATGGCAGTCCCTATCCAGGGATAAGGCCCTGATGACTTTAGAACCCAGCAACACCCATGCCTGAGGTAAACTGCTTAAAAGACATTGTCTTAGCCTTTTTTGACTGTAATAGTGCATCGGCTCTGAGAGAATAGAGTGGGGATCATAGATTAGGACACTAGCCAGGACGTCATACACCGAGGTTTTATTAAAGAAAAACACATACAGATAAACTAAGTGGTGCTCTGATGATGCAGATCCATTGGGTTAGAAAAGACACCTCACTTCTCCTTCTCCTTCTGCTCCTTCTCCTTCTTGTCCTTCTCAGCCTTGGCCTCCTCTGCCTCATGTTTCTTGATCAGCTCCTCCACCTCCTTCTGTTTCAGAACCTTGATCCTGGTCTTGCCATTCTCGCGGGTCAGTGTGGCAATTTCCACTGTGATTTGGTCAGGGAAACTGTCAGTCACGGCTAAGGGCCACCGTCAAATATTTAACACTCAAAAGCACTTAGTTAATTGGGTTGTGGAAGCGTAGACCATACCATATAAATATGGGGTTCATTATATACCCAAGTCGCAGGATATCTGACTGAAATTATCCATGTTTATGGGGGCAATCATACATTCAAATTTAAGCATATGCAGTAGAAAATTATGAAGCTTTGGCGTTATGAAGCTCACCTTTCTCAGCAGATAGCTTGCTGACGTCCATCGTCTTGTTCAGCACTTTGACAGCTAAGGCCAGGGCAGCAGAGAGCGTCATCTCTCCTTCTTTGAAGTCCTGCTTCAGCATGGATACAGCTGCCTAGGGGAGCACAGTTGCTGGCTTTTAGACACTGGGAAATAAGTCAATATTTATCAATACACAGTGAGCTTTTGGTTTTTGTCTTTAATTCCATTTAAAGCACTCAAATTACTGTATACATGTGTAAAACTGTCATGATAAATCCCTGGGTTTACCTGCAATTTTTCATTTCTCTGTAAGCAGCATCAGTGTAACTGTATGTGTGACAAAATCTTGAACCTTCAATCAAAGCCTGAGGCAAGAATTTAGTGAATCAACACTGCCATCTAGTCTCAAACCCTTGTATGAGTTTGTAAATCTACGAGAGCTAGTTGCTGTGGTGGATCACTGCATGATTCAGGTTTCCGTTTCCTCCAATGAAATCAATTTCTGATTCCAAAAGACAAAATGTGTCTCATTCACTTAAGATTTAGTCTTTGTCCCCAAACAAGAAATGTGTTTACATTTCTAATTTGTATTAGCAGTGATTATACTACACTGTAAACAAACAAAAAAAAACACATTACTAGATCCTTTTTACTTTGTAGACAAACTAGAACCCTAACAGCTAATCAATAATGTTGACAAATTGCAATAAAAATAATTATGAGTTTATGATCGAGTTGTCATCTATTGATAGGATTTTTTCAGTTTGCTGAGTATATTGTATATAATTTACGTTTACATATTTACATAATTAGCAGATGCATTTGTACAAAGCGACACACAAAAAGCACATCATCAAGATATGTGCCATCAAGCAGCCAGCTAGCATTTGGTGCAGCTAGCCTGGCGTCGCAACAGTTTTACTTTCTCCATCCTTCAGTGTAAGAGACTGTAATATTTCCCACACAGCCAACATAACACCGACACACCTCGCCTGACCCTTGTTTTTTCCAGCTACACTTATTCCCGATAAATCAGAGCCGGTTTTTACTCCCTCACCCATACATTTCTTTCTGCCAGTATCGGTCCAATACCAATAGCGGCTACTGGTTCAGTGCCATCTCTAATAAAAACATCAATTTCAAAACAAATGGTACCTTACTGCATCAGAATTACACAAACTGAAATGATTAATAAACTGTAAATTTCGTGAGCCATTCTATATCTGAATGCTAGATTCTATACTCTGCATAAAGTTAACGTGACTTAAAATACCTCACTTGTTTTTTTTAATAAAGCATTTGCACTTTTAAAAAAACCCTGTAACTAAATTATTAATCGCCTGATCACATGATTAACCAGGCAAAATAACTTTTGGCAGTCCTAAAACACAAGGAAAAAAACTTGAGAGATCTATTAAGGAATTAATGTATTACGTACAGCCTATTACAGGTCACAATTATTGTACAAAACTAAGCTGAGAGCAAACAAAAGACTTACTGCACTGTTGTTGCCTATGCAGGTGGCTTTCCAGCCTCCGTAGTTTCCGCTGGGATCACTCTGATACAGCTGGAAGCCATAGTGTTTGTCCCACCCCATGTAGAGCAGAGAGACCCCAAACGGCCTCTTCCCTGTACGGCAGGACACACTGGTTACAGTCATCTGTTTTTACGTAAATCATCCTGAAAGAATGTGTGCTTGGGTCACCCGATTCTGCTCTACCTCCAAACTGTGTGTAGGCCTGTTTGATGTCGCATAAGGCTGTTACCAGCTGCTCACAGGGAATTGGCTCCTGGTATTGTAGCAAATACCTTAGCAGAAAAGGGTCGGAAGGTGAAAACAGTATTTTAAAAAGTAATGCCAAGAAAGAAGCTTTAAAAGTGGGAAAACAGAAAGAAAACTAATTCTGCCACCTACCCAGACCCCGCCCTCCGACTTACCTCTGTGCTATTAGCCTCAGCTCATTGGTCAAAACATTGGCGTCTGACGTAATTCCAGCGACACTGCAAGCCATGTCCCTGTAAGACAGAGCAGCACAGGCCAAGTCCTTATATTGGTTTTCTTTGGGAAATGGGAGTTTATAATACATTTTCAGAAGATGCACAAAAACATACTCATTAAGTTTGTAGATCTTTTCTGAAAAGAAGACTTCATCAAGCAGCTTGTGAATGTTTCGCCGCTCTGCCGCCAACAACACTCCATCATTGGCCAAAATGCCCAGGCAAGTGCCAGCGTGACCAATTGCTTCCATGGCATATTCTACCTGGTAGAGCCTTCCTGCCAATCAAAAAGAAAGGAAAAAAAGGTTGATGGAGCAGCTTCCTGCACAGTGATATGGATACGATTAGAGGAGGTCAAATAAAGGAAAACTCCACTTTCACATAATTTCTGTAATGAACTTCCCGGTAACTACTGCATTACAAAAATAACAGAATGAAAAATAGATCGCCACTAAAACAAATAATTGATAAAACAAATCTCTTACCTTCAGGAGAGAAGATAGTTGTCCGTGAATCATATCTACGAGACTGGAATAAAAGTCATAATATGCAATATCATTACATGTCGAAGGGAAAGGAAAGAAAAACAAAAAACTAAAAACCATTATATATGGTTTCACCCCTAAACAATTCAGTCTTTTGTGTGACTAATTTACGAGTCATAAATATTTTCACAATAATAATGTGTTTAAACACCCTCACTCAGGCAACTTATTAAACTGGCTAAATTATTACTTAACATTTAATATAACCATTCAATTCATCAGAGTAAAAAGTACCACCCACTTACCATGACTGAGTTGCCTTACAAAACTAAAAAAAAAGCCTGCGTAAGCAAAAACAAACAGGTTAGCCTCTAATCCAAATCCCACACATAGCACGACGTACTATTTAGTATATTAAATCTTCGTGATCACGAGAATGAATCTCTTATTTTTTTTTTACAAATGTAAAACGTTAGTGTGGTATCAACCTCTGGTCAAGCGTGGACTTTCTAAAGATGTAGACGACAACTATTAGACAAATGCCAGATGGTTCAGACTACATGTACCGTTTACTTCTGGGTCCCATATATATTATTTTGGCCAGAAAATTAAATCATCCTTCATCAACCGAAAGACGACAGATTAAAGTAAAATATCAGGTGCCTTCCTATAGTCATAATAATGGAGAAAATATAAATATTAAATTTTACACACAGAATAAACTTCTTCGCAGTACTAAAACTAGAAAACATTGAATATTAAGGCAGCTAGCTAGATACTGGGACGATTCAGAAGACAGAAAGGCTATACAGGTGAAGTGAAAGTGAAACGTAGCCCATAGAGAGGGCAGAAAGTTACCTAGTCTTTAAATACATAACGCTGAGATTAAAAATATATACATTTTGAGCTTTTAATTGCACCTTTTAACTGAACAGTAACCTAGAGTTTACCAACATGAAACATGTACACTCACTGCACAGCTAGCTAGGGCTAACATATTAGCTAAAGGCGCAAGAATGAAGCAGCAACTTTCGATGTAGTGCAGCAGGCCAAATCGCTAGCGAAGCACCGGCTGTGCTCCCAAAAGCATATATTTTAAAATAATAGAATCAAGCGAAAATAAGAATTTTAATGAAGCGTGCGCCACCATTTAATATTCTGGAGAAATAAAAGCAGCTGTATTATTACCTTCTTAAATTCAGTCCCGTCAGTATGTTGTTGGAGGAAACAGAAGACCTGGGCAAACGACTCCACTAGAGATCAGTCAACGTGAAACAAATCCAGACAGAGTCTAGATATGGCCCAATATTCAAATAGCGCCCTCCGATGTCAAGGAGGTAAAATGCCCAAAAACGAGCAATTCAGCTTATATTGTATTCGGATTGACTATTGACTGATGACACTTTCAGCTTTCTGTTGCTGTCATAAATGGGATATGTCACATGATGTACAAACAAACAAAACAAATAAACTAAGAAATAGAGCTTAATATTTTATCTGGTCGAAAAATGTATTTTAACTCACAGGAGTTTATTTCAGAACTGAATAGAGAACTTGAGGGACTGCGGCCACCTTTTTCACTGTTTAGTATCTTAGCCATTTGAAAAGTTGAGTTACTATTTTTCTTGCATTCCCATTCCTACACCAGTTGCAGGGGTGTTGCTGGGGGGGGGCATGCATAGCATGAGAGATTTACGGGGCCCAGCACTTCGCCCCGCTTGCCAAAATCAACTAAGTGATTGAAAGTGCCCGACCCGAGTCGGGGGGCGGAGATGTCTAGCTATTCCCCTGACCAGTCATACTAATCCATAACTGTCTTTCTGTCAATGTTCTGCCGATACATGAAGTATATATATTTATTTTGACAAAATGCATAATTGATCCTCTCATGTGTTCTATGTGTCATGTTTTTATTAGCCCGAAAATGCCAGATCACTTTCTCTCAAGAAAAACAGAGAGATTAACAGGGACCCCTTGCCTGAGTTTGTGGTTCATATCAGAATCAGAAATACTTTAATTACCCTGACAGAAATTGCTTAATACATTAGTTATTTTAAAATGACACATAATTGGTTTTCTGTCTCAGATCTGTTTTCGTTCGATGGTTCCTTGTTTTAAAAACGAAAAATTATTGCGTTGATGACTTATTCATTTTGGCATGGTGATTTTGCCTATAGAGGGCGCACTTGGCAACAAGATAATACAGTATATTATTTAACCTTCTCATCTGATCTAGATAGACACAAGTTAACTTAAATGACACTTAAGAAAATTCATGTCATAAGCAACATATATCACATATCTGTATATATAACACTGATATATAATTGAAAGAGTGGTTTAAATCAACATTTTCTTACAATATTACCCATATAAACAGTTTATAATCAACACTGTTAAAGTTAAAGGCTGAGACAAAGTGTATTTTACTAAATGATGAGTTGATTTTAGCACATGAATTGGTTGAAAATTGTTACTTATTGTAGTGTAAGTAAATGCCTTCATTAACCCACATCGTGTATAGGCCCAGGGATGTTGGCATATAATGATGCATGGCACCACCAAATGAGCACATTTTCAAAATGTGGTTAGAATCATAAAATAAAATACACTGCTGCCAGATAATAACGATATGAATGTTCTAAAAAGCAGAAAAAATTAAACAACACTACACCCACAATCATTTTTTCTCTCATTCAGTTCTTTCTTTACCTTTCCCAGACTTGGATAATATGCAATAATTGGCTCAACTTGCCTTGGAAATGATTTGTTGGAAAATTAAACAAAACGATTATAGTTCAAAGTCTGGGAGCACAGAGACCCCCCTGTGGCCCCCACCCCTACCCATGCTGTACCATTTGTTTCAGATTTGCTCTGATATAATGCTGATTCGGTGATACCCCAGGTTATTGCAGCTAGAAAGATCCAGAACAACCCAAAGGCACGCTGAGATACCCAGATTCACAGGGTACCCTCTCTCCCACGCTTTACCTGCCATCAAACAAAGACACTGCGCCTCATTTCATTGGCTGCTCAGTTTACACTCATACCAAGAAAGATTATGGGTCTCAGATTAATGACATTCCCTGTTGTGTTTTTGCCTGAATGATTCTGACCCTAAGCCCTTCAGATCAGTTGTGATCGAGCCTACCTACATTATCACCAAGACTGTTTGACAGAGACTGACTGCTAGCCTAAGGTACATTCAACACATTCCCTTCCTTAGACATTTGTTAGCAAACAGGCAATGCAATCTTTGTGGTAGTTATTCTGTAAATGTTAAATGATAATGTAAACTATTACCCTCATAGCCAGTCTGATAGTACATAAAATTCTAGCAGGTTCATATTGAATGTACAGATCAAATCTGAAAATAAATACTTCCAGGACTGAAATATGCAACTGGTCTCATCCAATCAATCCAGATGGCAACAATATTGATGCCTGTTTGAATATGAAGGAGAAAATAGCTGAAGAATGGAGTCATACTCTATTATGCTCAGAAAGAGCAATGTGAGATGCAAAAAAACAAATTCCTAATGTAAATCTGTCTTCACTAATTCTGTTAAAAAACATATAAAGTAAAATTGAGAATCAACCCCTAGCAGGTAAGTACATGGTGAACTAGAACAAGATTTGTCACCTGAGGCTCGCTGAACTGTGCTGGCTAACCGTGCTGCTGTACTTATGGACAGGCGGGAAACACCTCAATAACTCTTATAAATGGCTAAAATAATATATGCCACTTTTTTTGTAAAACAACAAAATCAGCAGAGACATTCAGTGAATTGTGGCAATAATGCAATAATGTTAATGGGTAACACAGGATCCTAGTGCTGTGAAGAGACTGAAATCAGTCATTAAAGAAGCATTTCTGGAGGGAGAAAATGACTTGGAGAGTAAAGGCTCCGAGGAGAGATAACTGCCGAGGGTCACAAGCCCTTGCTGCTCCCATGCCTTCACTGACATCATATTTTCCAGCAGAATTATCCTCAATGCATCCACATTCAGGTTCATCTTAACAGAGTACAATGCCAAAATAAATAATCACAGGTCCAGAGAGATAATATTTTGTCAAATTTTCTATTTTCAAGGACACGTTTAGTTGAGTAAAACTTTGACTGGTAAATCTCATCAGTCTCTCAGATTGCACATGCCAGAGTCACGTAAAAGCATCGACCGTGTTGTGGGCCAGGCACTCAGTTCCTTATGAAGGAAACTTTATGAGGGATATGAGGAGCTTCCATGGACGCCCCTACAGCTGGTGACCTTCCACAGTGAAGCCAGCTATTAGTTTATCCTTAGACCGAGATAGGCACTGTCAAAATCTGGGAATGCAACTCCATTATCATTGCAACTCTCATTTGGTGTCTGTGTCAAAAAACAAACATCAAAACACTTAATAAAGGTGATAAAATGATAAGCTACTATCTGACTGTTCATCAGAACAAGACAGCTTAGTGTAGAGATGAAATTGATGCCATTTAACAGCTCTGTAGTACCAGGTTGAGCAATTCTTACATGCAATTGGTAGCCAGACTAATAGTCAGTTTGGTATAAGCGATTTGGCAGGACTCTCCTGCTAGCTAAAGTAAAGGACACAACTACAGGCAATTTCCAGTGACTGACAGTGAAAAGAGAATCTTTAGCAGGTCAAAAACAACAATTCTGGAAGCATTCCTGGTCTCATGAATCAACCACCAGCCCATCTTCTAGAACAAAGAATGGCTTCAGTTGTTCTGTTGGGGGGGCAGATGTAGTTGAAGCCAAAGTTACACCCTTGCCACCAATTATTACCTACACTTGATTGCTAGCATTAAAAGGAAAATGACAATTTTTAAAATCAATGTTTTGCAGTTACATTTCACAAGTTTTACAAATATGTAACCCACTCTGAGTTCTTGTTTAGACTGTCTTGCTTCCACAAGCTTGATTATTTTTTTTCCTGTCGTTAACTTTGCTTTTCACCAACGGAAGTGACTCAACCACCTGCCCGTGTTGAGTCCGTCAAGAAAATGTGCTTCTGTTTGCGTATCGCCTGTTCCTAGTTCACAGCATTTTAGTCACACACACACACACACACACACATATATGTGTGTGAATGATAAGGGCAATAATGCATTTATTTCAGACACAAGCATAATACATATTTGGGGGGCTGCCCCTGATTAAAGCTGGTTTTGCTGTGGTGGTGGGGTGGGGGGGTGATGAGACCTGAGGCCTTATAATCCCACGCTGGGGAAAATGGCACAGCAGTATTTCCACAAACTGCTTTCTGCATCGATAACTATGCAAAACCACACAGTAAATGTAACAGTCTTTGTCTGGTTATAATGAACGAAAGTGGTTATTCTTGAAGTAAACAAGACTACATATTAAATATATTTGGAATCTATAAAGTTTTATGCCAGTGAAAATAGGGCAGTTGCACCAAAATATCCAGCAAATTTCATTCTAACCTCTAAATGTTCTGTTCCTTTCTCTGACACATCTGAAGTTGTTTCACATTTGTTTCTATCATTACTCTGATAGGCCTATCCATCCATCCATCCATCTGTCACATAACCAGCACAAAAGTAAAAGAGCACAAATGACTCAATTCCTTTTTCTATCAAGTGTATTTACTCCACTGGAGAAATGCTGAATTTCTAACCAACTTAATTACTCATGCAGGTCACACAAAGATTATATCTTCATTTTAGCCATTCATTCATTTTAGCCACAGTTATAATATAATATAAATATAATTAAATTAACAATTTAGCCTGAAATTGTTTAGGACCCAAAAGTAGCGATAGCCCAAAACATGCATCAAAATTATACCCATACAAAATATTTAGCTAGAAAAAGTTTCAAAACCACTAATATCCATCCATCCATCTTCCCTCTAAGCATTCACCCTGGTGCGGGTGAGTGGGACATATGTGTCACGCCAAATGAGAATGCGTTTTCCATACAGACTGGGAACATCATCAAAACGTTGCTCATAAATTGCATGTATTCTGATGCTATCAAAATTCAATTCTATGAATTTTTAAATTTATGTAAAGTATTGGTATAATCCAAAATATTTTTGCTTGGTTGCATGATCTGTGAATGCTAATCCAACTTCTCATCTCTTGTCGGTATCTTCTTACAGCTATTTTAACAGTCCTCTTCAAAATAAATTATCTCTTACATAAACTGCTGAAAAAGTAATGAAAAAATTAAAAAGACCCCCATTTTCCATGATCCATATTTTTGTTGATTGTAATTGTACTAGCAGCTTTTGAGTTCCGCAATAGATTAAGTTAATAGATGCGTAATTAAAATTTACACATTATGTTAGGGAGTTCTGATGCTAGCTTTCGATGTCTTTTTGCCACTGAAGCTATAACTGGAGTAACAGTCATCAAATCAACAGACAATTTCAGTTTAAAGCTGATAAAGTGCAACAAACGCCTGTGCAGAGCAGTGTTCACAGCTGCGCACAGGAACTCAGGCTGCCACTGCTGTCCTAGCTGCCCTCTGGGCTGAGGGCAGAGCGAGTAAATAGGTAAAGTGACTGATGCTGCCAAGAATGGCCAAGCAGGCAAGAAGAATGAAAGACCCCTTCTGCAACACTTCCCAGGGAGAATGACAAAGCCCTCCCTAACCCCGTCTGTAAATTAATCACTGGCTGTCTGTGGGGCCCTTGATGAAAATCCATCAGGACAAGACCTAATTACAGCTGACGGAAAGTGCACACAAAAACGCGGATGTGCTACTCCTGCTCTCTAGAAACACCAATCTCCGTGCTGACCAATGTACTCTTGGGAATTAATAGTTCTTTGGGTGAAGCGGAGGGTTCCAGTGAACCGCAGTCATTTCTAGCCAGGAGTAGCACCCCCTCACCCCCCCCCCCCTTGGGGAACAGCGTGTCAGTGTTCCCTTTTCTCAGGCACAGCTCAGACCTTGTTTTCTTCTTTTTTACGAGGAGCTGTACTAGCAAGTCAACAGTGCGCAAATTTACGCAGCACTGAGGACCTGTACTCCCTCACATCATCAGATATCAGATGAGTTACATCGAAGATTCGCCGAAGACGACAAAACCAGAAAAAATTTGTAATATCTTACAGAGATTCTAACCCACAGTTTTTTCACACAAAGCACAACCAAGAATCCATAATAATCATTAGTGAACTAGTAGAGCAGGTTACTGACAACATCCAAAAGATAATTCTGAGAAATTCATTTACATAATTATAAACACTGTCCAGTGCATACACATGTACTTTTTAAGCTTTTGAAAGTTATACATCACAGCCACATAATAATTCCTACTTACCTGGCTTAGTCCAGCATCCTAGCGTATTGTATATATTCAAAGTTCCTTATTTCCTTTATTTACATTTTTAGCTTTCTAAAGGAGGAAGTGCAGGAAACCTTAACAAAGTAAAATAAATTATCATTAACATCGTTAGTGGAATAAAATAAGCTTTCAGAAAGGTTTGTGTCTCACACCTGTGACCGGGGAAATGCATTGATCAGTATCCTGGATCTATTTTAATATGTTTAATTAAAATGATAGTGAAGTGTGTCTCATATGTACATAAAAGCATGAATAATGTCAGGAAAATGAAATGATGTGACACACCATTACTGACTCTTTTTGTTGCCAGGCAGGTAGGCGTAAGAACAATATGTGTGTGCTTTGGGGCAGGTAGGTCATGCCTCATATCGGAAGATGTGGCTTCACCAGGCCTCAATTCTGGACACTTAATTTATTGAACAGATGCTGTTGTCTGAACTGACAAACAAGCAAGACACATAATACATCACAATAGGTATTAGCACAGGGAAGGGCAAGACAAAAAGAAGGGGAGAAAGTTATGCCAGAGTGAGAAAGAGAGTGAGAGAGAGAGAGACAGAGAGACTGAGAGCCAGGCAGAGTGAGAGAGAGACAGAGACAGAGAGAGACAGACAGAGCCAGAGTGAGAGACACAGAGCCAGGGAGAGTGAGAGAGAGACAGAGAGAGTCAGGGAGAGTGAGAGAGAGACAGAGACAGAGAGAGAGACATAGAGCCAGGGAGAGTGAAAGAGAGAGAGACATAGAGCCAGAGAGAGTGAGAGAGAGCCAGGGAGAGTGAGAGAGAGACATAGAGCCAGGGAGAGTGAGAGAGAGACAAAGCCAGGGAGAGTGAGAGAGAGACATAGAGCTAGGGAGAGTGAGAGAGAGACATAGAGCCAGGGAGAGTGAGAGAGAGACAGAGACAGAGAGAGACATAGAGATAGGGAGAGTGAGAGAGAGACATAGAGCCAGGGAGAGTGAGAAAGAGAAAGAGACAGAGAGACTGAGAGCCAGGGAGACAAAGATAGATAGATATATACATACATAGAGAGAGACAGAGAGAGATAGAGCGAGGGAGAGTGAGAAAGAGACAAAGAGAGAGAGAGAGAGCCAGAGAGAGAGACATAGAGCCAGGGAGAGTGAGAGAGAAACAGAGACATAGAGAGACAGACAGAGCCAGAGTGAGAGAGACAGAGCCAGGCAGAGTGAGAGAGAGACAAAGAGAGTCAGGGAGAATGAGAGAGAGGCAGAGACAGAGAGAGACAGAGCCAGAGAGAGTGAAAGAGAGAGAGACACAGAGCCAGAGAGAGTGAGAGAGAGCCAGGGAGAGTGAGAGAGAGACATAGAGCCAGAGAGCGTGAGAGAGAGAGCCAGGGAGAGTGAAAGAAAGACAGAGCCAGAGAGAGACATAGAGCCAGAGAGAGAGACATAGAGCCAGGGAGAGTGAGAGAGAGAGACATAGAGCCAGGGAGAGTGAGAGAGAGCCAGGGAGAGTGAGAGAGAGAGACATAGAGCCAGGGAGAGTGAGAGAGAGACAGAGACAGAGAGAGACAGAGACAGAGCGAGACAGAGCCAGGGAGAGTGAGAGAGACAGAGACAGAGAGACTGTAGAGCCAGGGAGATAAAGAAAGAGAGAGAGTGAGAAATAGAGAGAGAGAGAGAGAGAGAGATAGAGCCAGGGAGAGTGAGAGAGACATAGAGCCAAAAAGAGAGAGAGAGAGAGAGCCAGGGAGAGTGAGAGAGAGACATAGAACCATAGAGAGTGAGAGAAAGCCAGGGAGAATGAGAGAGAGACAGAGACAGAGAGAGACATAGAGCCAGGGAGAGTGAGAGAGAGACATAGAGCCAGGGAGAGTGAGAGAGAGACAGGGAGAGTGAGAGAGAGACAGAGACAGAGAGAGAGACAGAGTGAGACAGAGCCAGAGAGAGAGAGAGACATAGAGCCAGGGAGAGTGAGAGACAGAGACAGAGAGACTGAGAGCCAGGGAGATAAAGAGAGAGAGAGTGAGAGAGAGAGAGAGAGAGAGAGAGTGAGAAAGAGAGAGAGAGAGAGAGAGAGAGTGGGAGGGCAAGCCAGAGAGGGAGTCCCGAACCGGGAAGTGAGCACTGAGCACTGAGCACTGAGCACTGAGACACAGTCCTGCCAGACACTGCGAGAAAATGCCCAACTTCACAGGTACTTGGAAAATGAAGAGCAGTGAGAATTTTAATGAGCTCTTGAAAGCCCTCGGTAAGTACTTTGCAAAATTACTAATATCTACAGAGAATGAAAATCTCATATAAAACAACATCGCTGGCATTTTATTCTTTGTCCGATGGTGCGTAGTCCAAATTGTCTCCACCCATTTGAAAAGGTCCTTAAATTTGCTATATTGATGCAAGGGTCATCACCATAGTTAATTCTGATGGATATTTTAATCAAAATGCATTTTTTTTACTAAAAACAAAATTTAAGAATGTATCCTATACAGTTAAACCATTTTTCCCACAGACACATTTGTCTGTGTATGGATGGGGTGACGGTACCTGTGCAGATGGAAAGTGGTCATAAGAGACAGGAAATAACATTTCAGAACAGTTGCCTAGTTATTATAAAATCTGTTATTATAAAGTTAAAAAAACATGATAAACATTCTACTTAACTAAAGTATTTTCACCGGAACTGAACCTATTTGAACAGGACTGTTGGACAATCAGGATTTTTAAATACAGAAAATAGTACATGAATATTTGACAACGATATCCTGTCTCGAGTTGGATATACATATGAGAGTCTGGCCCCTATGCATCTGAATGCTGTAGGTCAAAGCTCTGCATAAATGAGGGAGCATCCCCCCCCCCCCCGAGAGTGGTGGTTAAACTGTCAAAATGCTGCACCAGCTTGTTTTGGTATGCCGAGGTAAAAGATCTGAATTGGAAATAGAAGGACGAGCCGTGGCAACAGCAACAACAGATAATCTGATGACGAGATGCTGGCTCTGAGACCTGCCATTGACTTTGATGGCCCAGAGTCCATTGCTGTCAAACAAAGACAGATGACGGGCAGTACTGGAATCAATTCTGCTGGGAAATTCAAAGATACAGGCTTTTAATTGGATCATGAACAATAAGCCTTGAAAAACCTTCCCGAATACACAGAGGACACTGACCTTCAAATATGAAAGAATGGGTTAGGGTTAGGGTTAGGGTTAGGATAACTGAGATATCTGTGACTGCGGTTCACTTATTGCACTAAAATTAGGCACTAAATTTGGATTAAAATGCTTTTTTGGATTAAACACTTTCATTCATTCCTTTTTTAAAATACCGAGACGTGCCCTGGTACCTATCATTTTACTCTGGTGTATAACTCAAAAGCCACGACTCAAAATTTCACAACATCACCTGGACTCTCTTTATTCAGCGCCTTGTGATTTCATTAGGTAACGTTATATCGTAGGGTAATAGAAGCCTACACTGCAAATTGCAAACATATGAAACACAAAGACACTCCACTACTCCAGTATTCACTCTGTCTACTGATGGCAAAAAGTAAACATTATTTGTGTATGAGCCAGGAAAACCTCTAATGTAGCTCAGGAACTCTTCTTCTGGAAAGGTGTCCAAAGCAAAGCACACAGCCTCCTCCTGGGAAAAAAGCCATGTGTGACAAAGACAGATGCAACCCTAACCATCCCAAGATAGAGTAAAAAGCAAGACAGGAGAGAAGATGACACTGTGTGTACACACAGAGGCGGTGACACTCAGGGTCAGCAATGCCAAGCACTGACTCGCAGTGACTAGAGTTACAACCGCAAACCTCTTCAATTCTCTCCCTGGCCAAAATTGGGTCAAAATCAGTTCATCCTCCCAAATTTCCAAAATCCTGTATCACGTATCAACGTTTTTTCTTCAGTACTCTGTTACATCTGAGTAATCTTTAAAACTCTGCGTTAATAATAGGTAAGGTTGAAAACGAATTGACAACACCCATTTCTTAATATATTAACAAACTGGATTTTCACAAGAAATTAAATACATTAAATTGCCTAAAATGAATAAAGATGTAGCTGAATTAACAGGCCAAGTGTTCTTTACAGAATTGGGCAGAAATTTTATTGATTGTCACTGAAGCACAAGGAGATGTCATAAGTGCTCCTGTCGGGTGAGGCCTATAACCCCCCCAAATGCACTCTGCACCCAGGGGTGAACGCCATGCTGAGGAAGGTGGCAGCAGCCGCGGCCTCCAAAGCCCAGGTGGAGATCCGACAGAGCGGCGAGCAGTTCTACATCAAAACCTCTACCAGTGTGCGCACCACTGAGATCAACTTCCACATCGGGCAGGAGTTTGATGAGGAAACAGTGGATGGGAGGAAGTGCAAGGTGAGTGTGTTTTCTGTAACAATATTTTTCTCAAATTTAAACATCTTTTACACTAATTGAACTGCAAAAGAAAACACAACAAAACCAGACTGTGCCAAACATATGATTAAACACTCAATTAGAGTAACCAAAACAGCCATAACAAAAGTTCCAGTAGGGAACTCTTTCGGTACTTTGGGGTGGGACTTGAAACGCTATCCTTCTTGATCAGTTACACAAATAGCCTGCCTCTGAAACACAATACAAATGCCACCTTAAAACAGTTGCAGAGAACAACAATAAATGGGGTTAAAAAAATAATAATAATGGATGCATGGACAAATGAAGTGATTCAAGCTTTAACTGCGATCCGGTCAGAAGAACCAGAGATCAGTATAGCATAAAAAGAAATTATGTATTTGCATAATACAGAAGGACAGGATGGGAAATTTTTAAGTATTGCAATGTGATTTTGTAATAAATATTGGGGTATTTATAAAACAAAAAAGGAGTTCAACAGAAATTTCTCACAAACCTGTCTAGGAGTGATTTAGAGGGGCAGCGTGTGGTTCAGTGTGTCTGTAATCACAAGGCTGCCGGTTCAAACCCAGCCTCAGCATGTCTGTGGGTCCTTGAGCTCCCTGGGCACTGCTACAGATGGCTGCCCTTCGCGGACAGCTTACTCTACAAAGAGCAAGTTGAGGGAGGCGTAAAGACAATTTCCCCACGGGGATCAATAAAGCATCAATAATAATAAAAATCACAAGGACGAAAACGATTATGATTGTCTCGGAGAAAGCATGCAATGGTCATGCAAAAGCAATTGAAGTAAACTTTAAAGTGATTTCTTAACTTACACTTGATAATCGTGAATATGAATAATGATTAAAATTGCAAAATGACAGTAAAAGAGAGTAAAAATATTTTAGAAAAACCTAAACTCCCTATGCTACAAGTCTGTACACAGGGTTGAAGGTAAGCTGATCTTAATGTTCGGCCCTGTAATATACTACAACCTTTTTTCAAATTCAGTACAAAAAAATACCACCCCCCGTTATGACGTTGTTTAGCACCGGTACCAGTTTTTTCACAAGTGGAAGGCTTGAAATACCGTACTTTTGGTACCTTGAAGTACCAAAAGTGTGGTACTTGGTGCGGTGGGAAAGCGCCCTTTAATGCAGAATTATCTGACGCTTGAGACTCTCTGGGGAAAAGTAGGATCGCTTCTGTGTATCCATCTGATGTAATACAATGCAGGACTGTTGTAATTTAGAAATGAGATTGCGTAGAGCTGTGAATCGAGTTTTACGATTTTAGTTGAATTCTATTTTGTATACATGTATATACTTTAATATCTGTTTTGCTTGTCTGTCTTAGGTGTAATTGTTAATGCAAGCACCGTGGGGTCTGAGAGTAATGTCATGTCAATCCTCCGCGTGTCCTGTACATATGGCAGAACTGACGATAAAGATTTTGAATATAAGAAAAAAAAATCACTTCATTAATATCTTTTTCATTATTGTCCTGAATCTTCATTTGAAACTTAGATTATGTACTAAAATACATAGCATTATTTGTACAATAAGTGCTGATTCTGACCAGATGTATCCCGTGAGATTGCTTATACAACAGCTGCACTCTGCTTTTACAGAGCCGCAGATAACTAACACATTATGTGATGTGTGATGGGGCACCGTAAAGTAGGGGGAGAGATAGGACAATTCCTAAAAAATTTGGAACATAATTGGATTAGCCTGCGTCAGGGGCTCGATATGATTTGCTTTCATGTGGCAAAAAACCTTTAGCAGATACAAATTCAGAAGAGAAAATCACATGTTTCCACACTTAACTGATATCATTGTCATAATTCAGAGTGATTGTAAAAGGATACTTTTACAAAATTCCGGTACCTGTCTCAGAGGAATTCACTCCCTTTGTGCTTTCAGGTTGTCTGGGAATA
>JABFEB020000008.1:478000-511080 GCA_019775895.2 Stomatorhinus ivindoensis | reverse complement strand
GTGGGTGTGTGTAGCCAGATGACGGTCAGAGAGCACCTGTGGGCGTGTGTAGCCAGATGACGGTCAGAGAGCACCTGCGGGCGTGTGTAGCCAGATGACGGTCAGAGAGCACCTGTGGGCGTGTGTAGCCATCGGACGGCCAGAGAGCACCTGTGGGCGTGTGTAGCCATCGGACGGCCAGAGAGCACCTGTGAGCGTGTGTAGCCAGATGACGGCCAGAGAGTCTGGCCTCCTGTGGACTCCTGTCCACTCACGGAAGTGCTGACAATGGGCACGCAAATGTCAGAACAGATCTTTGGAGCAATGGAAGGTGGTCGTCTGGTCTGATGAATCTTGTTTTCTTTTGCATCATGTGGTCAGCCTATCAAACATCTGTGGGATTTGTTGGATCAAAAGGTCTGATCCCCAGCTACAGAGCACCATTTCCAACATCAAAATTGTCTGCCATTTCTGCCAGAGGCCCTTCAGTTGGTTCGTATCAGATCAGAAAGCCTTCATTCACATCCCACATCGATAAGTTCTGGCTGCCCAGTAGGGTGGGGTGAAATAATCAGAATTTCCAGTAGCAATTTCCAATAGTGTGGAAAAGTAGTCACTGGACAGGTGAAAACTTCGATCGTGTTGAGGAACCTTAAAATATGAACCTATTTCCAAGATATTTTGCACATTTAATAACGAGGTCCAGTGACAACTTTTCCACACTATTGAAAATTGCTATTGGAAATTTAGATTTTTTCACCCCAGCCTACTGCCCAACCCCCTGTTGGCAGTTCATGGTTTTTCCTCCTGGGACCACTCTCAGGAGACACAATGTGAGGACCACCATGAGCCACCGCAGGCTAAGCCATTTTGGAGATGCTCTGACCCAGTCATCTGCCTATAATGACTTGGCCCTTGACAGTCACTCAGATCTTCATTCCAGCCCATTTCCTTTGCATTCAATGGGAGGCAGAATGTAGACTGCGAACACCAAACGGTAGCTTACCATCCAATACACCCCAGACCTTGATACATCTTTACAAAATAGTTATTAATTTGATTATTTACTTGCCATGGTCATGCTAATAATGTTTTGGCTCAACAGCATACGTAAATACAAATATACTAACTTGAACTGTAACTGCTGAGTAGTGAAGTAAATATGCATAATCCCTGCATCCAGACACATGGCTAATACAGTGATGACAATGGAAATCTGTCTGTTCCCTCTAGACCTTTGGAGCAGACGATGTTGTGTGCACGCGAATATATATTCGGGAATGAAGTACCTGCAGTAACACCTGGACAGGAAGACACAATCATGACCGGAATCTTCTCTCTGCACTCGCCTCATACTTAGCACATGTCCCCACACATGCAGCAGTCACATTTATTGATGCTGAATCACGATAGTTTAGCGATTACTTTTTCTGGCCATTTGTACAGCTTGATGTGTTATCCGATCATCGGAGGCACCTTGCTGAAAAAGTATAAGCAACACCCAGGCAAATAAACTGCTACCACCGGCCACCGGCCAGACTTGCGTCTTTAGTTGCTTGTGTTGTGTTTGCCAATCGTGAAAACTATAATCACAAAATATAAAAAATGCACCTATTACTGATGAAGTTGCCTATGTGTGTGAGAACCTCCACCTACAATTAGAACATAACCCAAACTAGCAGGCATGCAAAGGGCTGAACTAGTAGCAGCTCAGAGGGAAACTTTTCTTTGATGTGCCACAAAATTTTCTCATCAAAGATGACAACTTCAAGACAAATATCGTACCTCTGGGTCATCGTGGGGAGGAGTATTAAAAAAGCATTGGTGTTCAGAGATGACATGCCACAGCAATGGTGCAGTTCTCGGATTTGCTGTAACACCTTATCAATGCAGGTCAGTCTCCACTAAACCAGGATTCCAAGCTTGCTCTTGGTTTGGCTGCATCAAGGGTGGGCATTTCCTAGGCTCTGGTGCATTGACGTTCTCACATCACTCTCTTGGACAAAGATGTTTAAGAAGAGCTGCAAAAACAGAATCTCAGTTCTCTTTTCCTGGCAAACCAGCAGATTTGCCCCATATTGCAGATGGAAAGTTCAGCTGTTCATAGATCTAAGGAGAAGGAGGAAAAAAAAACCTTGCAATACTGTCTGTGATCCACAGTTCCTGGAATAAAGAATACAAAACTGTACAGAGCTCACGTAAAACGGAGAAATCATTTCAGGCATTCGGTATATGAATTTATATTCAGAACTTTATGTGGTAATGGTCAACAAGATACTTAAGAGGAGCCGCGATTGAATTAGAGCTAAAATAAATGTTATGGAACTAAACTTGTCACATAGCACCTAGAATGCCACCATTATTTCATGAGTTCCTAATGTTCTAAGACATAAAGCTGACAATAACTGAGTGGAACTAATCGATGAATAAAAAATATCTAAGTGGAATTAATTAATAGTAATAAAGAAAAACTATAGAACATTGCACATCATTGTACAGCGTCATGTGCTAAGCAGGTAGCAAGCCATAATACATCTAGCTCACTGGCTCAAAGCTGCGCTGTTCATGTGCAGTACGTCACAGCACATGGAAGAGGCAGCAAGATCAATTAAAGGGTCCTTCAGGAGCTCTGCAAAGCCTGTCATTCTCTTCCTCGATGCTTCACCATACTTATACAAGGCTGCACCCTTCCACCGGCAGGCACAAGCAAGTGGTCACACAAGGAGTAAAGCACAGGCCGTGTCAAGCGTCAGGATACACGCTACATTCCCACTCATTTGCATTGTCAGAGTTTACCATGGCAGAGTGTTTATTTTACTTTCCAAAGCACAACTGGAAGGCCTCACCAGGTTTTATGCAAGCAAAGCCTAGATGAATTCCCGTTTCCGTCAGGCGAACTTGTCTGCTGTAGCATCAGCCAGTTAGCCGCATCCTCGCAAAATTATCAGTCAACCACAAGAGGTGATTCTATTTTCAAAAGTTGTGGGTTTCCGAAAAGGGCCGGAAGAGTATTTTGGCTGAAACCGTTTCTACCAATTTGATCTCTGTAAGGGTCTGCAGTGTTTCACAGGAGTGGGAAGAAATCTCTACACCCGTGGCCTTGGCTTCTATGTAACATTTCTGCATCCACTGAAAGTGCATGCAGTGAGAATACCACCCAGAGAAGAAGCTACAGTCAGCAGCAACAGCAATAAAAATGAGGAAACAAAAAAACTAAATCAGTCTAAGTTACCACGCCAGCCAAGGATAAAAGGCTGCAGTGTTTCAGCGCTGATTCAGTGAGCCGTCACATTTTGGCGCTGCGGTTCTCATTCCTCAGCTGCCAGTTACAGTTCAGAAGTTTGCTTTTTGACCCGGTACTCAGTAAGAGAATGCAATTGTCCCTGAAAGACTGGACATTAATTAAAATGGCAAATCGGAGGTTTCAAGCACTGCTCATGTCTGAATTAAGGCATTGTGATGTACCTTCCTATAGACGCTAGGGATTTGTCCCACGCCTGCCCTTGGGGGGGGGGGGGGGGGGGGGGGGGGCGTGGACTGTGTCAGTGACCTCACTGCCAGTCCTGCTCTGTACTCTTCACTCTCAGGAAGGTGCTCAGAATACAGGGCTTACGGAGACAGGCTTTTTATACAGAATTAACCAATTCATAACTGCCATGGAAACTGACCTGTGCACAGAGAGACAGAGAGTAGGCAGCCTGACATAACCCAGGACTCTCATAAGCCTGAAGTCACACGGGCTGCATTGTCAACAGGGGGTTTTCAGTAGCCCGGGCAACTCCAAAATGCTCCTCATTGCATGAGCCGAAAAGGAATAGGTGAGAGGAAAACTGATATGCTGCACATGGGATGGATTAAAACCATTATAACTGGAATTAAACATATAGCAGACCTTCAACACAGAGACATAGAAACAAATCAAAGACCAGAGCACTGGGATCTAGTGGTAAACCCGGAAAACACATTGCATCAGGCCTTTGAAGCAGATAACCGTCAGTCGTCTAGTGCAGATTATCGTGTCCCATCATACTCATTATTCCAAAATACAAGAGTAGTGACAGTTCATGCAATGAAATGTTTTGGTGGCATTTCAGGAGATGGTGGCACACTGAGGTTTATCTTCAGCCATGTGTGTCGTACTAAGATGTCACACAAAATCCAACTCGGCAAACAATGCAGCTGAAAAAGATTCTGCTCACATAACACAGATTAAAGTGGGAAAAAAAGCAGAACATCTGACTCAAAAGAAGAAACTGTTTAACATGTACTTCGATCCAGAAAGCTTAAAGTCAGATAAACATTTGCCGCACCCGTGTAGGCAGTTTTATATTCTATGAACTCTCATCTGGGCAGAACATAGGTGAGTGAAAACCAAAAGAATTTCAGCGCCATCTTCTGTCAAAGCGTATGCATTCAACACAGACCCTTGGTTCAGCCTTTTCTATACCATCTGTTGGCCATCAGGTTTGTATTTAACAGTATTAAATTAGCAGCTTATCGCGGGTACTACTCCTCTACCTCCACACTGCGTCACTGCTTTTTCAAAGGGGGACTCTAGGCTTCCAAATCCTTTTTCCATACCTGCTTGTCCTATGCTGGGTCACAGAGACTATCCTGTAAACTACAGGCACACAGATAACACTGAAATATTACTAGAAGGTAAGCAGCTCCATTAAAAATAAAGTAAAAAAAGATGGGAGTTGTACTCAATACTCAATTTAAAGAGGAATACTACAAAGCCAGCATAGCAAAATGACAAACCCAATACAAAACAAAGCACAGAGCTCAAAACGTTGCAATAGTATTTTAATGGCAAATACTGCACTACACTCAAGTAAACAACAGTGTATATAAATCATGTGGTGGCAAAGGGGACACAAAATGATTACAAAAAGCAGTCTTACAAGTGCAGTTTTTACAAGCTAAACCCCCTCGCTTCTTTGTTTTTCTATACCTTATACAGTAAATATAAAAATAAAATCGCAGTCCTGGGCACAAAACTGTCCAAGATTTTTGTCCAAGATTGTCTATAGCTGGTGGCAGTAGTCAGATCTAGCCTCTGGGGGCTAGTCTCCCCCAGCTCAGGTGGAATGTTCTCTCCCTCTCTCTGTAATTTCCCCTCAGGGGACAACACTGGGGGGGGGGGGTCAATCCAGGAATATCAGCCTCTTCTACAACGCTCCACACACTGGACTCTATCCTGGCCGCTCTGTAGAAGAATGACCCTCACGTGAGCAGCGTGGCCAACTGGAAGTTCTGAGAATACTGACCATGTCTGCTTTGCTTTCCAGAGTTCACCACAGTTCACTCAATGGTCTCGTACTAAATATTTATTGCAGTTAAGTTTCTCCACTTGTAAAGGCTGGCCTTTTGATAAAAAAATTAAACTCACTGATTAGGAAGAAAAAATGCTGGCAAGATACATTTAGCACCATATTTTAGATTTTCTAAAGTCTGTTTTTCCCATTATTGTACAGCAATTAGTGTATTTTATGGTGCAACGTATTCTTGAATTGGAAGCCATAATTCATTTCGATAAATTTGAAATGACAAAGGCTTGTGAAAATGCACGAATTCGACAGGTGTGTAATTAAACATAACCATTTTGCAATCTCTGAGTACACCCTGAAAATTTCACCACCACAGCAATAACAGAAGGCCAATTAAAAATTAAACGGGAGTGATTATAATACTCCCCCCACCTTGGTTTACCAAAATGAAACTACTGTGGTTTACCACACCATCAGCACCATGAGCCAACACTTCCAAAGGATCTCTCCAACAGACTTCACATTCACATGTACACTGCCAGGAAATGCAGGGGAGATCACATTTAGCACATAACTCAAAGTACACTAAAATAGTTTGGGCAGTGTGACATATGTAAGTAGAATAATGATACTTTAAAAAAAAAACAACAGGAATATCACAACACTTGAAAACTAAATACTACAGACTGACCAACATACTGTCTATTGTGCATCCGCTTATTTCCTACACTACATTTGTACAAACGGGTGGCTGACAGCAGTTGCCCCAGTGGTCTCTCAAAACAATTAAATGGGAAAGTAAAGTAAAAGGACACAAAACAGAGTACTTGCTCAGCTGTATCAAGTACTTGCTCAGCTGTATTGCTCATTTGTGTGTTCTTTCCGGTTACTTCAGGAATCAGCTGATTGTTTCCATTTGATGCTTCTTTCCCACTCTAATAGAGACTTTCTAGCTTTCTTATAGACGGCATTTAAAAATAAAGAATTAAGAACGCTTTAACAAACACACATTAAAAATACTAGGGAAGTCAAATTGTGGCACACAGATGCATTCCTTTGAACTCTATAGGACAATCTTTATCCAGGATCCAACAACACAAGGTACAAGAAATTCTTTAATCTTGCAAAGGCCTCAATTAGACTTTTGATTGAACCACTGCAAAAACCTAAGTCTTGCTGCCATTTTCATAAGGGTGTTGAACAGGCAAGGAAAACCTGTAACCAACTAAGACGATGACAAAGGTAATGAAAGCACTTTGATTCCATAACCTCAGCTTAAAAAATGACCGATAACCTTAAAAAGTGTTGCAGCTGTGTTTGTGCTTTAAATTACATTCCCTTTATTATGGTTGTTAATGGAAAAGCCACCACATAGAGTACTGAGCTTTAATACGGAGCGCCCGATCACTTAAGGGAAAAAAGCAATTCAGAAAAAACAAAAGAAAAAAAAAAAAAACATGCAGTGGGTTTAAAATGGGACTTAAATTCTGCGGTTCATTCGATTGACAGTTCCAAAGTTAAGCTTGGAGCTTGAGTGGAAGAAACGCATGCACACAGTAGGTCGCAAGGCACAGGGTTAAGGGACATGGAACAGGTTTCTGGAACAGCCACAAAGCATGGATTTGAAGGCACAAGTTCAGTATGCCACATGAGGTTCTTCTGGGGATCGTTCTATAGAAGATAGACTGCAGCCATGAACTGAAACCCCAAATGCAATGATTTAAAGATACGAGTTTCAAAACAAAAAATATGCGTTAAAAAATGCAACTTGTCGTTACTGGCGATTCGAGGTGTGCAGAAGTGGGGAAAATATGCCACATAAGTACAATTTCTGTGGCGGGGCAGAACTACAATATGACTTTTTCTTTTTTTACAACATTAGAATAGACAAGATGCACTGAAGAAAATACAGTTGCAAACCTTTACAGGCAGGAAGAAAACTTACATCCTGATACAAACTTTTGTGGTTGATTAAAGTTAAAATCATTAAAACTTTTTTCTGCTAATATGTTGAAACCAGACAATAAAAAATTTATCACCATATACAATAGGTATATTAATTGTGTCACCTGTCTTACACCTTCAGGCAAATTGTTTCATTAATTAAAATTTTTTTTTGCTGAATGGTCTTGGTCACCCTATTAAACCCACAATGAGGCGACAATTCTATGCTAGTTCTGTGGAACAGAACCCCGCTTCTCCTTTAGCCTACGAAACACGAAACGCGCATTGGACAGGAAACTGGACAACCGGCCGAACACATAAGGTAAATCAGCTACAATCATCTTTTTATTTAGAAATCTTAAATACTACTGAAATAAAGGGGCTATACAGATCCACAGAAAAGACATGCTTTTATGACGTTTTACAAATTCTCCATATTTTGAGCAGAAATCTATCACGGGCATCAACATACAATACCTTTTTTGCTCTTATCAAGAGTAATTATTAATGTGTAAATCAAGTCTTTTTTTGGGTTTGGATTCTCGTTTGTTGCGTAGGATAATCCCAATAGGCAGTGAATCACTACAGTCTGAAATTAACACACAATTAAAACGTCAGCTTCATGAGGATGTTTTATAAAAACCTCCATTTCAAAAATCCTGGAAAATTTTCTACTTTTAAATGAAATTTTTTTCCACTATTAAAAAAAAATAAAAAAGAAACACAGAAAAAACTACTATAATTTTTAATAAACTCCCTTTGGTAAAAACTGTAATAAACTGTCATACAATTTAGCTTTTTATATATACTAACTTTAGCCACCTCTCACTAGTCCACTGAAAGCTTGTGATGCAGGCTAACAAATCAACGCAGATCTCTATAATAACAATAAAAAAAGGTTGCACTATATACAGTTCATTTACAAAGAGTGAGCATTGTGTGGGTTCTATAAGTTATTGACCGTCCCCATTGTTTGAGTGTTCTAGCTGATGTGCTGATTCTCAGGTCACTGCCAGAACCTTCAGAAAGTACTGCATCATGGAGGTCAGTCAGTTTTGATTACACATATCAGAATATATAACTGTCATATTGACATTCACAAGCTATACAATTTTACAGTGTGTGGCCAGTAATTACTAAAGTGAGACTGTTTTTACATTAATTGCTATGGATAGCACATCTACTTAGACCAAGTCTGAGTTATAATAGATGTATTAATGCTGCCTCTGAAAGAGCAGTAACACCATGAGGCTTAAAAAAAATCATCCCCTGGCATAGAAACCATCAAACAGCACAGGGATATTGCTTGTGTTGTATCTCCACTGTGTCTTAAATCTCCAAAAAAAGCTACTTGAATACTTCTATGGGGAAAATCTTAATTTGGTAACACGCGGGCCAGAATGTTAAGTGCATCTTTCAGCCAATCATTGTATTGAGCCAGAAGTTAAAGTAATAAATTACCTCATGTCTTTTTGCGGACAAAATGATGTTGATGGCTTCACACGAGGCCTGTCAATTAACAGCCACTCACACCTCCAGCGACATGACATCACAGCCCTTGCCTGCATCACAGCGCAGCCAGGGGACTCAATGGACAAAATATCCTGCATTTTTTCACTACCTACCGCAGAGCACCTGAAGTTACCTAGACCTGTGACCTGGGTTCGAATCTGGTATGCAGCCATATCTTATGCCAAGAGAATCTGCAAAAAGAGTTGGTGGGCGTTCAGTTCAACTGGAGGAGTCCCGTGTTTTGGCACAGAGGGCGCGCTATAAGCGGGCACAGCTAAAAGGTCATTAAAGATAAAACTGTGAAAAATGTGACACCAGCTGTGGCAACCAGATCATTGTGTTTTTTGCTGCGGTGTTGGTGTACAGAGGACGGCCCAGCCCTGGCCCCGCCAGCCTGTCCGCAGGCCCTAGCAGAGACCCACAGAGACACGCTTCACGGCTTCCCAGAACACCTGCTGGCTACGGAGCTTTGCCAGGGGCCAGGTATTTAACACGGTATTTGTTGATGCTCATGAAGTGGACGATTTCCGGCTCTCGGGTGGTGGAGCAGGGCAGCAGTCCCTCGCGGCCCTCTCCCATCAGCCACCTGCTGCAGCCGGCAGCCATATCCGGGGTCACATGCTCCTTCACCCACTCGTCCACCCAGGCCTGGAAGCGTCGGTGAAGCCGGGTGCTGACCCTCTGATGAGACTGTGGAGAAAAGCCCCTCATTAACATTCAGGCAAAAGCAGCAACCTTAAAACCCAGCGATGAGTGCGTAGCAAAAATAGCAATATTTTATCATACCCACAATACATTTCAGAGGTGTCACAGGAATTGTGATCCAGAACTATATTTACTTTTCTTTAGTAGAAAGTTTTGTCTAAAACGACGTAAGCAAAAATAAGGCAAATATCAGGCCAAGATACGGATTGTCTTGCTGTGCGAGTCTGTTCCAGCACATTGCCCTCAGCTACAGTGTCTTCCACATGTTCTGAAGTACCTAGGAACAAACACTTCTTACCGACACAAAACTAGGGCTGCTACTAACAACTACTTGTAGAGATTAATCTGTTTTATCAGTTGGTCGATTAATTTAAACATTTAATCTTCCTCCAGAAAATCATCTTGACCATTTAAGTTAATTTTGACAACAAACTCTCACTGCAGGGCTTTGATAATGGATGCCGGCTTTATACCACTATACGGATATTATTTTTGACCACAATTCGATAAGCATATCAGTAGCATGAGTGTAATGGTATATTCCATGCTAATAGAAACTTTCTGTACATGTATGTCAGTTTGGTACACGTATGTACTGAACGAATGCAGCAAACGTGGAACTCTGTGCGTTTCCCCCGAGCTAATTTGGAAAGGGGCGTATGAAGCCATGCCATAACACATACAAGCTGAAGCTGGAAGTTAACGCGAATACAGTACGGTACAGCACAGCTTTTTGTTTAAATGCTGCACCATAATGGATATTTATTTTGTTATGCTTTGTATTTGAGATGATATTTGTGCTGCACTGTTGTAATATGAAGCTGAAGGCTGCTAATGTTAATACAGTACAGATCAGGTACAGTTAACTTTCTAAATGTGCACCTTAATGGATATTTATTTTTATTTACTTGAGAGAATATTTATTTAAATTTACTTTCAAGTAAATATTAGTTTATTAGTAGGTTGCAGCAGTATTCAGACAGACTAATGGACGACAGTCAGTCATACTTCATACGTTCAGCAAATCACTTTAATAAAGGAAAGAAGAAGCAATTTGTTTTGTTTCTTTTACCCCTGCTGTACTGAAAATGTAGAGTAACTTCAAAACCGAGGTATGTAGGTATGCATGAATGAGATGCGTGTAGTGATGCCCAAAGGTTAGTAATATGTCTAAATTTGCATATCTTCATGCTCAATAAATCCGGTTAGCGGAGCACGTCACATGCGACAAGTGATAAGCACTGAGATCGCGGTGAAAGATAGCACAGATCAGCAGCTACAATCCTTTAAAAGAAAACATACTGGGGTAAAACAAGATAAAAAGATGTTGGTGGTGTGCCGGTAATTTTGCAGAGTATAGTCCGGCAGTTTCTTTTTTATAAATATTTTGATTTTTATTTCAGTTCACAAATTATTTTTTTTTATTTAGTGTGCACTTTCATTTCAATTTTAGTTTGAGAAAGCACACACTGGCACAGTCAATCAATGCAGAATAAGTGTAGATTTTAGCCTAAATATTTTCAAAAACAGATTCTAATGTATCAGGCAATTTCATGGCTTTAATAATGAGGTAATTTGGCAATTACAGGGACAAAAGCTATTTAAAAATTCTCAATTCTAATGTTAATTTAACAAACACATATAAACAGCACTTAGGGTGGTTTTGCCTACTCTGGCAGGTCATCACCCAGAGCATTTCCTCTGCAGGTGGTCATGCACAGCCCTTCACAATGCTATCACACTTTGCACTGTGAAAAACACCTTTTTGTTATCCGATAATTTGAACTACTCCCATACTTACGTCGTGATATAAAAGGAAAACATTTGTTATAATGAACTATAGAAATCATAAAAGTAATTTTTTGAAATGTGCAGATTTAAAATAATTATGTTGACGCGTTCCCAGCATCGACGTCCGACTACAACTAATTGCGACAGCCCTACACAAAACATTTAAAATGTTACAATTAACTCCATTTTTAACATTTTAGATTTAACTATATTATTGTAACATTTATTTATGCAGGATTTTGCATAGAGAATTAGCATAGAGAATTAGCATAGAGAATTACGAGGTGGCCGCAATTGCAACTGCAGCATTAATTACCAAAATGGTGTCTCTGTATTGTAATCAGCACAGGCCTCCCTTCTTACGATAGGCAGTTAAAAGTAATAATTCATGTTACAAACGAGATGCAGCCAATTTGTGCAGGAGAAGGGTAAACGCAAGGGTATTCAGTCACCAAGTAACAATGACTGCATTAATTCAAAGTCTACATGAAGAGGATTTATAAAATGAAAAACTGGAGGCTGAAATATTCTGCCTCTGGTTCTGAACTATGTAGATGAACAATGGCTTTAATGTGTTTAAAGTTGAACATGGAACTTCTTTAATAAAATAATGCATTAGTGTGATAATTGCCATTTTCTTAAATCATTACTACTCCTAAAATACAATTTGTAAAAAGTGTTTGAGAAGGTAATGGAAGGTAATGTACGTGTGCACATGCGTGTGAACAGTGTACACATGACCAGGATGGTATAGGCTCAGCCTCATTCTCAGCCAAAAGAAAACTTAAATTGTTTGCTTGCTTTTGTTGTAAACGTAGTTCAGAAGTGGCCAGTAATTGACCAGTGATAAAGTTTTGTTTGTAAATGTCAATTTAACTATTTAGGGGAAAAAATAAAAATCACTTTTACTATGAGTCCTTTTTTTATATGTTACAAGCAGTTTCTCTTGTAAGGTTTGTCTTGCTAGCTAAGTGGTTAATTAACATTCCTAACCACACCATCAAAAAACAACAAAAAAAAACAAACAAACAATCTATATCGTGGCCCATGGGTATAACAAAACGCATGGCGATATGATATTTTGGCCATTTCGCAAACCGCTAGCGTGGAAGGTGATGCTCACCTGGTGCGCCCGCAGAAGGGCGGTGCGTCTGTACATGTAGTCCTCTGACTTGAAGACGTACACCATCTTGTAGGAGTTCAGCTTAAACATGCACTCCATCTTGAGGTTTTCGGCTCCCTCGGGGGACTTCTTTCCACCCTCTTTAGCCTCCTTCTCCTGCTGTTCCTGCCCCCGTTGGTACTTGCGTATACGACGCAGATTCCTAGTTTAAGGGGCGGTACAGAAGCTGGCATAAACACGCGGGCAATGATGCCGAATCCCCTCCGCAAGTGCCTCTGAAGGGGCTCAGGCCTAAAGATTCGTGAACTTCGTTGGATAGGGAAGGGAATTGGAGACAAGCTGAAACAAGGACTCATTCATGCACGGCACACTTCCAAATTCCATTGCATAAGGATTTACATTTGGTAGCCCAGGAAGCGGTTAAAAAAAAAAAAAAGCAAGTGGTACTGATTTTTCTCCAGTCCAAGTAAATTGAGACAATAATTTGCGCTTACCACACAGGCTACAGATGAGTAACAGCAAAACCCACGAGTCACAGATTGCATTCTGGCTTCTACTAAACCTGGCTGTAAACCATCACAGCGAAATATGAACACTCACTAGCTGCCCACATGTTCACAAGTTGCATATTCGACCTGATGGGTATAAGGATCTCCAAAATTACAATAGTCTGAGGATAAAGAATCAACCCAAGCAGCTTTTGTTCAGACTACACAAAGTATTCAATGTCAGTAAACAACATTTTTGCCCCTACTGAAAAGAGCCAATGATTCATCTTGATTTACTTCAAAAGTTATAAAGGAACAAATATATAGAATTCAGTAGCAAACCATGAAGGACAGAACTGTGCAGAAAACATTTTTTTAATCCAAATATACAATTTTAACATTTTGGAAAATAAAACAAGAAAGGGAAAATTTGAAAACTGCATCCAGCCAAGTGTCTAAACAAAGTCACATACAGGCAGCATCATTTGGGAATAAATTTCACAGAAAATTTATTTACGGGACCTCCATGCAAGAAGTGCTGCAAAAAGGAAACCAGGTCCGGCAAAAAGCCCCAAAGAAGAAGAATGAATCGCAGAGGAATGACTGTGTCTTTTCAGTCATAACAGCTGGGTGACATAGAATGAACTCAGATTTCTAATCACTACACAGCAGCACCAACACCTTCACTCAGATTTCACAAAAACTAAGTTTGCAAACAATGAATAACTTACAACAATGTAACTCAGGCAGAAGTTTTGACTACTGTTATTTCTTGCCATATTGTTTTTGTACAGCGCCTTAGTAAACTGTAAAACTTCAGTGCCTAACTCAGGGCATTTTTTAGCTGGATAAGTGTCACATTTAAAGCTTAGCATGATGCGATGCAGAGTTCCAACTGATCATGCAGCCTGTCTTACATACATCCATTCCACAGGCCCTTTAACCAGCCCCATCTCTGCAGCAAAACGTTCAGAGCTGTGACTGATTCCAGGTTACGAAGAGACACAGAGGGTCTGCCCGCAGGCACCCCCCGGCGAGGTAAGGGTGAGCTGGGCACTGACTGTCCTGCTGACAGACATGGCCAGACTCTCACCTGGGGAGGAAGACAGGTTTCTGTGCGAGGTGTTCCCGGAGCTCCGGTGAGGTGGAGTCGGAGTTCAGATACCTCCCTACGTAATCGGACCAGCGCTGCAAATCAAAGACGACAGGGGATTCTAATTAAGGTCCGCGGGTAAGAATAAGAAACCACCGTATGCCGTGTGAGACAGGGAGTCCTGAGGTCTGCCCGTATTTTCAGTGCCTGCAGAGGCGTGTGTTTGGGCAGAGGTAAAGCCATGCCAGGAAGCTCACCTCAGCTTCCAAGGGCTCGTCGGAGTTGTCCTCCTCTGTGTCGAGCAGGTCCACAGTCAACTGTACGTGTCCTTTGTTCTTCAGGAACATCACCTGTGCACAAAGGCAATAGAAGAGGTGAGTCTGTTTACACTACAGCAGCTGGCCGTTTCCAGCTGCGAATGAGCTGCCGCCGCTGTACCTTGAAGCAGTTCTCATCGGACATCAGCTGCTCAGCCCTGCGCTGGTACGCTGCCTCCTGGGCTGCTCTGGAAGCCTGAGTGGACAGGGAGCCGCCGGCGGCTGCGTTCTGGCTCTCAGACAGGTAAAGGTCCGTCACCTGCACGCAAATCTCATCGCTCACAATATGCTGCAGCTGGAAATAAAGAAGAATCCACTGAGTGTTTTGCCTTGTAAAAAGCAGAAAGAACCTGTAATCAACTGGAAAAAGGATTTATCATAAAGAGGAGATCTGCTAAGCCACCAATTTCTGAGTTACACAATAATGATCAACTACAATTCCTTAAAAACATGTTCCACAGTACAAGCCAGGAAGACTACTTTTGTGTCACCTTGTATACAGCATATCTAGCAAGCTGCCAGTAAGTGATGCAGGCCCTCGCACTCAAAATGTGTCAGTGTAACCGTGGCTCTATTAGCAGACTTCAGGAAACTTGATATACCACAGCAAGTGGCATGACGACAGAGGAATGCATTCTGTAATTAATAAGCACAGAGGAGTAATTCACACTGGGTGCATCTATGGTGTACTGACCTGCCTGACAATGCTCTGGATGAGCTTGTCCATAGTGAAAGCCATGTAGGCATGGATAGTGAACATCTCCCGCAGTGAGTCCTCATACTGGGAGGCATCCATATTCCCATCGAGTAGGTTGCGGACCATCTCCAGGAATGCTGAATAGTAGTCTTCCACCTCAATGTCCACTACAAGCGGGACGGACAATGTAAGTTACATGTGGATGTATAAATTAGCCAGAAATAATTTAATAGTCCAGCAAGAACAGTTACGAGAACAACTCAAGCAAACAACTGCCTCATGCAAG
This sequence comes from Stomatorhinus ivindoensis, assembly GCA_019775895.2. Classification (NCBI taxonomy): domain Eukaryota; kingdom Metazoa; phylum Chordata; class Actinopteri; order Osteoglossiformes; family Mormyridae; genus Stomatorhinus; species Stomatorhinus ivindoensis. The sequence continues at coordinate 495,875 of JABFEB020000008.1, read as the reverse complement.
AACTGCAATACTGCATAAGATCATTTACTCACGCTACACAATAGGAACCATTCTTCTGATGTAATTTTTATCAGGTGTTTGGTACATATTAAATGGAGCAAATGCAGGTTTTTTGGCATTTAATTAAAAACGTTTACTGGAAAATTCCAACACTTGTAAGCTTCCGGTTTTAGTGAGATGCTTTGCATGGATGTTCCTTCACATTACATGTTCTTAAATGAACAGGGGAATAAACTGCAGAACAGAAAAAGACGGCTGCAGACGTGAGCTGCGCAGCTGGGACGCTAGTGAACGGCAGTGTATGCGGCTGCGTGTTCCACTGGTACTCACTGGGCTCCTTCAGTCGCAGCTGGACAGCCGGTGTGTCATTCTTGTCCCGCTTGAGGCCCAGCACCTCGCGTTCCCACGCTCTCTCGCGGCACTCCTCCTCGATTTGGCGCTCCGCCTGCGTGTAGATGCGCAGAAGCCGTGCGCACAGAGTCTGGTGCAGCCGCAAAAAGATGTACCAGTTGTTGTTGACATAGAAGAGGTTGTACGCGTCGTCCGTGGAGCGCAGCTTCTGGGCTCCCGTGCTGCTGAAAAGGAGCTTCGACTTGGTGGGGCCCCCCCCCGAGCCCCCGCCCACGCCGTTGTGCTTCTTAGCCCCCCCCTCATCCAGCTCTGCCTCTTCCTCCTCCTCTTCCTCCACGTCGGACAGCTCCCCACGCTGGGCGAACAGCATGTCGGGGATGAAATGATGGACCACCTGCTTGATCTTGTACTTGTCCTCTTTCTGAATGCCGGTCTGCCTCTTGACGTGATGGATGATGAGTGCAGCAGCATCCTCCAGGATCTGACTGTCCTCGTAGGTCAGGCTCAGGTGTGGGCCAGCATTCTCTTCTGACCCCTGCTCTTGGCGCTGTGGGGCAGATGAATGACTGACTAGTAAATAACCCCAATGCAAAACAATTCAATATAATTAAGGCCTGATCTTGAAACACAAGCAAGTGTTTTATGACCGCAACCACCCAGTAGAACTCCAATACTCCACTTTCCACTAACGCGTAGCAGAAGTGGTACCTTTTCTAAATCCTGAACCAGTTCTGTGCGTTTCCTCCGGGAAAAAATCCTGCCCTGAGCCACTAAAAAGACTCCAAGACGACGCCACAGAAAAGGTGGTCTCAGAATTTGGAACCGTAACATCAGCAAAAGCGAGGCAGGCTATCATATCTAAACTTTCCCATACCCAGAAAATTCATTCCGTAACTGATAGATTTGTCTAATACTGCTGGTGCCAACACTGAATCAACTTGCCAGCTTATTAGCAGAATAATGGTACATATTTTTTTTAATTCAGTGAAATACTAAAGATCAATGTACTGGTCAGATTTAACAAATTATATGTTGCAAGTTGAATACATAGCTAGAGTAGAGATGATGGGGCAGGTAGAAAGCTGGACTTTTAGCAGGCTCCTTAAAAGGGCAGTGGTAAAACCGCAAATGAGAAGAAGTCACATGCAGATGGGTGAGTCTTTACGAAGACAGAAGTGAATACAGGCAACAAAGAGCCAGCAAAACCCGTCATACTCTGAAAAATATGAGACTTAAAGGCTTGTTTTTTTTTTTTGGTACGGCAGCTAATAAAATTGGAAAATTTAATTCGGAAACAAAAAATAAATCCAAAAAATTTTTCATATTAACCTATGCTTTAGTCTCACTTCCAGTTACATAATAAAACGGGTCAGTCCTCAAAAGGCATCAAGCGAGATGCAGCCCAGCCCAGCCCCAGCATCAGGACCAGCCCATCATGATGATGCTTTCAACCTCAATAAAAAACAGTCAAAGTAGCAAAGGACTTCTCTAGAGACCCATTAGATAGAGCATACAGGACTGAATTCTTTAGTTTAGATGAATTTATTATACACTGGAAGAATCAGTGTTCAGGTGAAAAATGTGAATTCATTATGAAGTGGTACTTCTTTTTTCTCATTTCACCAGGAAGGTCAGGCGGCCCTGTAGTTTTCGAAATTCTCTCATACCTCGTCATAGATGCTCTCGATCTCATTCAGCAGCGTTTTCGATCGCAGGACCTTGGTGTCATTCTGCTTGAAGTTGATGCCCTGATGGTCCAGAGACTTCAGGTAGTATTTCTCATTCTGCTCCCTCCAGATCTTGTTGAATCCCCTCTGTGCTTCTCTCCACTCTTCTTCCTTAATCTTTAACCTGAACAGCATTTTTATTATTAAAGCTAATAAAATGATGCACATACTAGGCTTGCATATAAAAGCAGATTGTGTCATCCCGAAAACTGAAAACCTAGCCATACTCTTTTCAACAGAAACTCCAAAAAGTTATAGGCTAACATAAATTAATTCATCATTCAGGTCAGTCAGATTTTAGAATAATGGAGCAAAAGATAAAGTACGTCCAGGCCGAAACCCATTTTTTCCCACAATTTTTAAATTCTCTCTCAATTCTTCCTCTAAACTTTATAGTTTAGTGCTGGCATCTCGCTTTGACGCGGCTAACATGCCACTGGAACTGCCCTGGGCTTTAGCTGAGGGTCGAAGCGGCTCACCTCTTCAGCACAATCGGCACAGAAACCGCGGGGTTCTTTTTCAGACCATCAATGATATCAGGAGCCTTGTCCCCATATATCCTCTGGATAGCTTTGCGGTGGATGACCTCGGACGAGCCGCCCATGGTGTTGTCCAGGCGAAACTTGGCCTGTTCCTCGGCTGACATGCGGGACAGCTTCTTCTGCACGGCCTCCAGCACGCGGATCGTGGCCAGGTTAGTCTCCAGCACCACGTCCAGCTGTGAACAGAAGAGCTTCAATACTCCATGCAGATATAAAGCACTGGTCTTGAGAACTTGTTTATAGTTTTCACATATTAACCAAAAAAAATAAAATAAAAAGTCAAAATACGTATATAAAGCAAAACAATGGAGAAAAGACATTTCTTGAATTTATGATTCACTAGTTTGGTTACCTCAAAACGTTCATCTTCGCATCTGTAAATATGCTCTTCATACTGGGTCTTTTTGGAACTGACGAAGGTGGAGTCCTCAGACCAGGAGGGAAAGGAGACCCAGGTGTCATTCAGCACCTGAATGGGTCGCGGTACAAACAGGCTTTGTTAGTGCCTTCTGAGACACCGCAGGGAATGCCAGTGAGAATGCACATTTTACACTCATACACCAGAACAGGACACTTGGCAAGTTTCTCTGTGGGTATGCCAAGATGCTGGGTGACAGCCTTGGGACTCTCCTACCTGTTACTCCCTCCCATGTGCCTGTACACGAGTATTTCGCTTTATTTTTGACAGCAACCCTCAGACTAAAGACCCCTTTAGCTTAAGCCTGAATTCCCAGAACACCTCAGGATTCTCTGTAGAAGAAGTGCCCTTGCTTCCGAACTAATATATAAATTTTATGCATTTTTAGAGTAAAGGTTTGGTTAGACATTTTCATTCCAACTCTATGCCTGGAAAGGGGTATCCCAGAAAAATTGCTGTCCTTTCAGAAGCTCCTGCCTCACCTCCTTACACAGCGGCGTTCTGCCTGTGCACCTCGGTTGCTGGTAACTCTTAGGCAGTGCCCTGTAGCTGGAGCCAAGCCTCTTACAGGAGGCATAGTCGATCTCCATGGCGATGCCTTCATTGGCTCGCTCCTTAGGGAAGCTCTCCATGTGGGAAGACTCCCTGTATCCCAAGAAGTTCTTGAACCAGTTGAACAACTCTGGGAATTTTCTATTAAAAAAATTGGGCACATGCAACATAATTTTATCAGTATGTCCAGCAGTAAACATTCAGAAGCAAAACAAAAATAAAAAAAAAATTGTTATGATGGCATATTTAAAAAAAAAAAAGTTAAGACATGACAAAAATACATTATTAGCACTTTGAAAATGTAACGGGAATGGATAACCTTCATACAGAAATCCAATATCAAACTACTTTATAGTCAAAGACTTCCTGCATCACAATGCTGCTAAAGAGTTTAATTGCACTTTGTTTGACACTCACCCCAGAAAGGGCAGCACGAGCTGCACCAGCTCCGCACGCGATATCACCTCCTGGTTGAAGATGTCCAGGCAGCGCAGGAAGTTCTCGTAGGCCTCGGAACTGCGAAGGGCCTTCCGCACCTGCAATGCACACAGCTGAAAGACATCTGTGCATGCAGGGGCCTATGCATATGGTGCACTGAACGGGCACATTTACACGAGAAAAGCACACTATGCATGTGATCTGTAGTATGAAAATGAAATAGATTCTACAGTTTGTCTTCCTCAAGCTCCTTTTACTGCACTTCCTATTTTATATGAATAGTACTGCATCTGTTACTCATCTTCACTGTGCCATTACCCATCTAATTGTCTATCGTCTATCCGTTCTTCAATTGTGCACAATTCTTTGTGCTGTGGGAGACTGGCTGACCGAGCAGCTCTGCATTGCATGTGTCACACATTGAAAATAAAACATCAGGAGTCTGGGGAGTGGATTAAAGATTACAGTCGGTAAACAGTATCAAAACAGCAGAACACGTTAAGCTGTGGGATCCCTGCTCACCTTCTCAAAAAAGACAGACTCAGTGCCGATACCATGTTTACCGACTTCTGCAAGCGGCTGGTCTTTCAAACCCAGCAACTTGGGCTTCTTCTGCAAAAAGAGAGAGAAGGCATAGAAAAGATTAAGTGCTGAGGTGCTCGGTGGCAGCCGAACGTCTGAGCAAACTCATGTAAACCTACAGCATCTTCTGTGACCTGGCACCTACAAACACTTTCACCAAATTCACTGCCTGTAATATATGCACAAAAGGAGTTTCTGGGGTACATGACATGTAGAATTTTATTAAAATATGCAAATTCATAGCACAGAAATCTAGTGTGATTGTTAAATTAAACAGAGACAATTAGCTTGACACTGAAAGAGTCTCCATTCTACCAGTGCAATGGTGAGAGAGTCTAGAAGACATGCAGCCGTTCTCTACCAGGGCCGAATATATCAGTCTGCAGAAAAAACTGGCCAATATTAAAGGTACCACAACTTTACTGGTACAAATTTATCTGTGGAAAAACAAGCATTTTTAGTACATAAAATGTCCCTGTAAACATATATGATAAGAAGTACGAGAAGCTGTCATTATAAAACACAGCCTGGGGATCATTAGTAAGTTCAGTTCAGGGTCACATCACAACAGAATGCGTGCCTAGTTATATATGAGAAAGACCTAAGTAAAGTCAGACTGCCCTGAGTTTTACTATGAGTGGTTAGACTTGTGTGGCAAGAGAGATGGACACCCCACGACAAGCATGGATTTTACAGAAACAAACAAAAACCCACAGCTACCTAAAGGCACAAACTTGCTAGCATTCCTTCGCCAGACAAAAGAAAAGGATGTGAAGAGACAATACATTACAGCTCGCTCCCTGTGTACTCTATAGACAAACACCATGAGAGTGAATAACGAAAGCTGCCCAAGGCCTACCATCCAAAGGGAATTTGATAGACATTAAGAACCAATTCAAACCAGACAATTAAATGTGCTTGGCTGAGAACTCATTGAAAAGGTTTGAATTAACTAAAGGTGTAAATTATGAGGTGCCTTCATCTGTACTGCAATCTAACCATGAGCAGCAGCACACTCACTCTTCGCTTATAGACTTGATCAGTACCAGTTTCACACCTTTAAGATGGGTAAGTATTAAGACTCAAACAGCAGTGCCCATATAGTCTGTATAAGGGGCAGTTTACCTTGACAGGGGGCGTGGCCACGCCGGCAGAGTGCCTTCGCATCTGGCAGCCGTTCTGACTGGGCCTCTGCTTATTGTTGAGTTGTGGCTTCTTCACGGTGCCCCCGTGGTCGTTGCGTACAGACTCCACCTTCTCCGCTGTCGTCTTACTTAACAGCTGTGAATGGGGGCCGGCAACCGCAATTAGACGTGACCTTTATATCCAAAGCCACCTGGCATTCATGCACTGCTGGCCTTCTTAACTAAAGACCATCTTGAAAACCTGGAATGTAATTTGCAAACTAGTGCAATATTTGACAGGTGACTAAATGTGCCCATTTATTTTAAGTAGAAGCAGTTTTACATGGATTCCTGTACAAGTAATATAATCAGCACCTGAAACAACGGAAATATGGTGTTGGGGACAAAGGGGCTTCAGTTATAAGCTACATGATAAGTCTCAACTAGGAGTCTAATAAATGAACTTCATCTCCACACAACAGGACAAAAGCAAGACTCACCACAGAGTTGTTTGCATCCGGCAGGAACTGGCCAAACTCTGAGAGCAGGTCCTCCTGGTTCTTGAAGAGGCGCGCAACCTGGGCATAGACCTCCTGCTCCGTTAGGGCTGGTGTGTAGTTCCCTCCAGCCTCCTTGGCGTTGCGCTGCTCCTTCTGCACGGGAAAGCACACGGCATTAACGGAAGGGCTCTGAGCCGTGCGAGGGAACAGAAAAGGGAGACTCGCACGCCATGAGCAATGAACTTCCCTTTAAAATTCAAAATGCTTTACGAAGGAATCACATGTCCTGGCTCGGCGTCCCCAGTGTCACGTAGCGCGGATTACACACAACACACAGGGGGAACCAATACCTGCATCCCCACAAGGCTCAAGTTCCCAGTCCATTTTTTAAAAAGAAGTGGGGAAATTGGCAGCCAGTAAGAACAAATCACAGCAAACCCAGCGCCGACCTGATACGTGTGCAAGATCTCCAGGAAGGATTTGTAGATTTCAGGCTGGCCTTGGAAGCGGTTCTTGATCTTGTTAACGTAATTGATGGCGTGGTTGAACTCCACCGGCTGGTTGTTCTGCAGGACCGGGGCGCCAGTTGGAGTGCTGCTGGCCGGAGTGTGGGGCTGCATGGGGGGCGAGCGGGGAGAGGCGTAGGGCGGGATGGAGGGGTTGGGTTGGCTGCTGGGCGTCAGGGCTGGAGACTGCAGCGGCTGAAGAGGGAACGATTACAGTGAAGATCCACTTGGCTGAGGCAAACGACCAACCATATTGGAAATATACTATACTTTCATCATGCATGCTAAACACAGTGATAACAGAAGTATTCCTCATCACTTCATAAGCAATAAAGAAAAAAAACACACAAAAAGGTTAAACTGCACAGGCGAAATTCAAAGAGTAATAAAATTTTAAAAGAATCAGTCACCATCAGGTTATGTAGATTCTAAAGGGTGAAATTAATATTTACCAATACCAGTTTCAGTGACTTATGTTGTTTCAATTCAATCTTAAGTTACCAAACACTTAAGTACTTCACCCTACTACAAAGTAAAAATTATAATATTCTGGCAGTAGAAGTGGATAAAAAAATATTTGCTTTATTCAAAGTACAGCAAAAAACTTGATTCAAATTTACTTAAAATCAGAAAGTTCTTCGTAACACAAATCTAACGAAAAACAGTCAGAAAAAGTAATTTTAGAGCACAATATGTGCAGTTTATCAATTATAATCCACAGGAAACAAAAAGTATTTAAAAAGTACCCGATGAGCTTAAAGGCAGTGTTGCTGTACCTTTGAGTCCTAAACCTGCATTGTACTGCCAATCATCTACTTGATTGGGTGTTTTAACAGAGACGAGGACTTGCCACTGGTTGATTTTTGTGAGAAAAAAAAGTTTCAAAACTTAATAAATCATTTGGTTACAATCACCTGCTACTCATATAAAACCTCCTAGAAGGAAAAAGTGTCATCCTTTCATTCCACAACCAATAAACTGGTTAAGAATGTACAGCAGGTTTCGGCTATGTAAAATGCATTCTGCAACATGCATTCAGACAAAAACTAGACACATGACATCAGTTTAAGAGAATTTATTTTAAAAAAAACATTGTGACATTCCTGGTATCCAAAGGGTCAGCCAATTAGAAAATGTGGGGAAGCTGCAAAGATATTTAGTAGGAGAGGAAACTGACTATTTTAGGCATATAGTAAAGAGAAAACTGTAACATTACTAAAATTTGAAAAACTGAAGTAAGTTCATACCTTAAGGTTCTACTGTACCATGAAACATCACAATAATATAAAGCAGTGCAACTTACCTTAGTCATTTTGGCTGGTGTAGGCTGGGCAGGTGGAGGGGGGGCTGCAGTACTGGCTGCGGCAGCTAGATGAGACTGATGCTGAGGGGGGGTCACAATGGGAAGGTTCTGGACGGAGATGCCATGGGGGGTTATGTGGTGGATCTGCCCCGGGGTCGTGACATTCACCAAGTCATTGGTTTGCACCTCTATTTTGTATCCAGGAGGCAGAAATGTGTTGAATCCCATAATGAGGTCAGGGTGACCCTTGAAGAGCTGGGACACCCTGCTGATCACCCCTGGAGTATCAATGCTGTAGGCACAAAGCAACAGCAGTGAGGTATCAATACGGGTATCAATACTGTAGCTACAGAGGAACAGCAGTGAGCACTCATTTTAATGCACTACAGAATGACAATTACAGCACTTTTACTTACAAGATTTTTTATTAAACCCAGCAAATACAAGCATGTCAGAAATAACACTGCCAGCACCTTTATCTCATTGAAGAGGAAACCAAATGGCTACATGAAAAGTGGAAAAACATTTAAGATGACATCACCTCTGAGATTTGAACTCCTTCATAATGTCAAGGAAGTCATTGTATACTTGAGGTTGACTTCCAAACTGCAACTTTACCTGGTCCAGGTAAGACAAAGCATCTTCTACCTGCAAACGAGAGAGACCACCTTCCATAACTTACAGCACAGATCCCAAAACCAGCCTAAATTAATTTTTTCATCGCTATGCTGTTTGCCCAATAAAACATTATAAGGTACATACACATAACATGTATGAATCAATCATGAACAGCCAAAGTATTTAACACAGATCAGGCAAAAAACCTCTTCAATACAATATCGTGTGAAACATTTAAAAGCACAGCAAAACCAAAATGGCATATTTTATACAAACTTAGTGCATTCTGCCTCCAGACTCCTACGTTCACCAGTAAAATATAGGTCATATTACTGAACAACCTTGGCCTTAGTGGTGCAAGTTTCAAGCTGGCCAGGCGACTAAGATCAGAAATTACTGGGTCCCTGCCCTTCATTCCCTTTCCAACACAGCACTTAGGCAAACTCATAAAAATTAAGGGCCAATTACGGTGCCCAATGAGTTAGAGCATCACAGAGTGAGTTTGACAAAAATTAGTTTACAGTGAAGGGATGGGTGAGTGTGACGGAAGACATACTGGTGACAATCATAATAGACTGTCCTCAATGAAGTCCAAGCTCAATCCAACTGGGGTTCCCAGCCTTTTGATACCTTAACTGGTTAGGGCTACACCAAAACAACTGGGGGGTGTACCGGCGGTTTGATCAGCAATTTCCTAAATTAAATTATTTCCAATTTTTGAGATGCAAACAGAACACGTGAACATATGGGGCTCATAAAAAAATAGAAAATACTTAGTTTCTTGTTGGAAATTAACCAATTACTCCATAAAAGCACAAGTTTTCCATGGCCAGTATTCCGTTGGTACTGGTCCACTGACAAGGAGTTGGGAACCCCTATTCTATAGTTCACAATGAAAGTGTCCAACAGTATTCTTATAGCCCGTTTTTCATTAGAATAATTATTTTGTCGGTTGTACTATATTAATGATACACCTTATTTCCAAAATTCAATTTAAAAAGTAGACTGACAGAGCAGAAAAAGCAGTGTAGCATATTTTGCTTCTTTAGAAATCATGAGCACATACAATGAGTGAAACACAAGCAGAGCCCATCCACAGTCATCTATACATAATCATGGGTCAAATAAGGTGCTTGTCTCATCAGTATTACAATACAATTCTGGTGGTACTACAGACCGGACTGGATGACATACTGAGAAAATATTGTACTGTGATTATGAACATTTATATTGTCATCATTTTAAATTACATGAGTACAGGGCTGGGTGATATTGTATGTGCATGTGCAATAATCAGCAGGGCTTCAGATGACGGATGAAGAATTTGGCCAGATGCCAGCTTTTCGGTGCTATACCGACATTTATTTATGCCTATAATTTGCTAAGGAGATTAGTAGTATAGCTTTAATGTATTAATAAGATGTGTTTTGTGACATCCAAAAGTTAGTAATCTGTATAAACTTTATGTTTCTTAAATTCGATTGGCGGAGCACCCCACATAATATTGTTTTACTATATTACGGTTTGGTATACCCTGGAAATCCCGGTGAAGAAGTGCAGCCACCACATCCATTAAAAGAGGAGATCTTGTGGATAAACACGGTAAAAAGATGGTGTGATGGTACCTTTTGCAGTTTAAAGTCTGACACGTTTATTAAACTTATGGATATGCCGTATTTATACTAATAATGACTTTGGGGCGTCAGACAAAGCCTCATTAATATTTTAGCCATATTACTAAACTGCTTAAATTATGGGTGTAAATATATTTTGTATAGCAACGAAAAGCTGGTGTCTGGCCAAATGTTTTACCTGTCGTCTGCAGCACTGGCGATTATTGCCCATGCGCGATGCAATATCGATACGAGTATCGTGGTATAGCTGAAACACATGTTTTCTTGAATAATTAGTAGTTATGATGTACTATTTTTAAACAAATTCCATCAAGGTATGTAGCCAGCATAATGTATCAGTATACTGGTCACACACTCTATAACTATTGGTAAGACAATTTGGTTATCAGAATCAGAAAACTTCAAAACCACCTGCAGTGGTTCACTGCTCCCTATAAAATAATTTTATAATATTGTGATAAATATCAATGCTGTGAAAGTTTCTAAAAATACAGTGATATCATTTCTAGGGCATATCACCCAGCCTTAACTACAACACTACATTCATAGGTGTCTAATTAAAAGTAGGTGACAGCCAACTGACACTCATACAAATTTAACCCCACGGTGCCTAAATACATCTACATAATATTAGTATGGGAAGAAGCATGTCCACTGGGCGGCCCCTAACCTTGAGCCTCTGGAACTGCTGCTGGCCCTGCATGGGCGCAGAGGGAGCTGGGGGGTGCGGATGGTTCTGCACTCCCTGAGCCCCATGCGTGCTGCTGGCAGGACTGTGGTGGTGTGGCCCACCATGTGCCACAGGCCCGGGGGGGTGCCCATGGCTGCTGGAGCTCTGGGGCACAGTGGGAACCTGTCGCACAAAGAGGAAGCACCAACTTATGTGGAAACACATCAAACTAAACGTGAAGCCTCTCATTCAATATTAGATAGAGTGCATTGGGATTCCCCTTCCATTCAAAAATGTAAATTCACCAAAGTGTAATAGTGAAGAGTGCAGTGTTTATGGACTCGGTTTGATACGCACCTGGTATGGTGGCGGCACAGAGTACTGGATGCTGGCACTGGGCTGCATGCTGTCCGGTACGGCTTCGTAGACAGCTGGGGCAGGGGCCAGGACACGGTGCTGGAAACCGTCAGTGCCTCCCGAGAGCCGACGCTGCTGAGACGCAAAAACCGGTTCCTGTTCCTCCAGGCGCCGCTTCATTGTGGACGCATAATCAAGGGGGGGTTGCGATACCTGACCGAACAAAGGTCAGTCAACGAGGCACTTTTAAGGGGCTGGTGGACTCAGAAGTCATCGGTAAGATGCTCCCATGCCACCATCCTTATCGCTCCAGAAGGTGGTCACACGCTCACAGCTGCAATACTCACTTCAATTCACAACTTAACTGCAAAACCACAGCAACATTAATGAACATTGACTTTTTTTTAAAGAACATCCACAACAAGCATTGGGGAATTTACAAAGCAAAATGAGCCTTGATCCTAGTTCCCACAAAGATGAAGTAGATAATCCACCATTGTTTCCACACCCAGGTTTTAATTGGACTGGTTAAGCATGACATACTTTCTCTCCTCCTGTACCACCTTTAAATATATACAATTAGATCAACAGATCAGCTGTAACTTTGACCTAAAAAAAAACTCGAGTAAATAGTGCCCCTCTCAAATTAAGACAAGTAAAAAAAAGAGCACATCACATACTGACATTATTCATGAGTGTTTAACTGACAACGTTATTTGTGATACGCAGTCAATATTAATTTCCCAATAGAACTTGGTACTTATCAAAATAAAAAATGTTGTTCAGATTTAACATAACTGGTAGCTGCGACTGGATGAGAAACATGTATTTAAAAAAATGTAAAAGTGCCAAAGCTGCAAGACTAAACAGCTGAAGACGGGTTTTTACATACAATTCGTGTTGAGGATATTTCTATAAGGTGATGTAGTACATGGTGCCTCAGCAGAGTCCAATGTAACATAAAAAGATCCGGCAAGGAAAATTGTGAAAAACCACCGATATGGTGCACCCCGAAAGCCACAGACATCAAGCACCCTGCATAACAGACCACTGCTTTAGAAACACCACGATTCTTCATTCCTGCATGTCCAAATAGTTTAAACTGTGGCCCAACAAACACTGCAACAAAACCTGTCCTTTATTCGACACGATGGATCCACACCTCGAAAAAAACAAGTTAAAGCCATCTAGTTTTGGAAACATCCTGAAGACCACAGCCAGTCGAAGACCATTCATCTGCAGATTTTATCCGAAATGCCGGTTTAGAAAAGCGACAACAAACGAGATAGCATTACGCCGTCGTAAAGTCATTTATGGCAAACTAAAAAAAAAACATGTTCTAAATAAAAATAACCCTAAGATATATTAAGAAATGTCGTACTAATGTCGCAATGGAACATTGTTAGTTGCCCAAACTAATACTCCTAGGGAAGGAAGGGGTTTAACGGCGCAACTCCGGGTCTGATCTCACGTAGGACAATTTGATCTAAAATAGCTGGAGGGAGCCGGGCAATACGGCGGTGTCCGGCTTGGATTATGACCGGCCGGCCTCTTGCAGTGGACCGGAGCCCGTACCCAGTAGCGGAGACGGACCCAATCTGCAGAGCCCGGTGACGTCACCGAGACGCCTCTGGCCGCGCGGCTGGGGCTGAGGGAGCAGCTAATTTGTTACCTTTAAATTCCGAACCCGTTAAAAACTACACGTCGCCGCGAATATCCAGAATAACCATTATTAGGGGATAATCCGATAAATAAACAGCAATTATGCGCACCGATATTCACTTGCTCGAAGGCAGAAAAAGTTATTGCCGATCTCACATAAATGCATCAGACTACTCAAAGCTAAAGTCTGGGTCAGCGGCAAGACAATTAATACTAGCTATCGACTTCAAAATTAGATTTGGCGAGCTATTTTTTTTTACTGTTGGCGGACACGACAGGCTGCTTCGTCTTACAGTGGATATGATAAACAACGTTAATGGATGTCCTTGCTTTACGACTTAATATTTATACTAGAGAACTGACTCAAAATCAGCTCCGTTCTGCAGTCAGCCAGTCAGACGGTATCACTAACAACAATCCCATACTGTGTGATAGATGGCACCATCAATTCTTGTTTATAAGTAGCTAGCCATCAGTAATCGCCGTCCGACACTTCCCCTCAAAGCTAACTAGCTAGCTAATCGGCACCGGTTACTATACCACGGAAAATGTGAACAGCACGTAAACCAGGAAATCACAGTAAACAGAATACAAAAACATGGATAAATAAATTAGCCATCCGTTTCGCCCCACACGCGGTAGATCAAGTGAAACGCACAACAAAGATTATACTGCCGGTAGTATACGTTGCAGAATCAACATTAACAGGTAATAAATGCTATCTTTAGCTAGTAGTACCAGCAGCAACTCGACTGCAGCATTTTTATTTTCACCCAAGAAGAACAGACAGTCCCCCTTTCGCCGCCCCCCTCGCTTTGCGGCCTGTCACAAAAGGTAGGCGCCGTCCTCGAGTACCGCCGACCCACTGGAAAAGCGATCCTTACGTTTCTCCAGGCAGCCGGAGACACATCAGCGGGACGACGTGCAAATTTACAGCCCGCTGATATGCGAGTTGGGAGCGATCGTACCTCAAAGCAGTAAAGAAAAAGAATAAAGTTCAACGTCTGGAATAATCACGCACCGTAACAAAGCAGAATAAAACTAATACAAAACTACTTAGCAAGCTAGCTGGCTAATCCAGCAAGAGTTCAATGCGACGTTGACAAACAGGGCTGGGAACTATCGTGCTATAACGGCGGGTCAGACTGCACATGTACATCAGAGACCGCCGAAAGGTCTCAAAAGACCAAGACTCACCGGCCAGCATCACTGGCTGAAATTCGCCCCTTACCCAGACAAACCACTTTGAATTCGCCGGACACTTTTAACGGTATTTTCCCGTTACAGCGAAGCTAGCAATTCGAATGAACTCACCTCCTCGTAACACTTGTGAACTGGGAACAACTCGTCTATTTGTGTGTATATATATTGCCTAAAACACTCCGGAGATTTAAAAACTGAAGACGCATAAGCGACTCTGCAGACAGGGAAATATACTGGTGTATAACTTTTAAAAGAAGCAAAATAATAAAATAAACAGCCAAAGCGCCACACCGCAAAAAGAAAATTCTCATCAGAAAACAACCTCCGTCCGTGTCTTGTCCAGGAGGCGTGGCTCTAGCAAGTTGGGTAAAACCCCGCCCAATTTCAAATGGCTATTGGATCAGATTCACGAAAGGGGGGCGATCTCTCGGTATTGATTGGGAATCTCTCAAGCCAATCAAAGCTGAATGAAAAAAATCATAAAGAGGCGGGGACTCCTATCAGTCTTCGCAATCGTACAGCCTACTAGAAGCTGATAGGGAGACAAAATCACATAAAGTAAAGACAGAGCGAAGAGGATTGGTAACATCTCTGTCGATCAATTTGAATTGATTACTTATATATCTTGTCGCCAATACGCTGAACCTTTTCCCATTCCGTTTTATGGCTTGCAGTAACGAAGGACCAAACGAAAAATGGGTTGCGTTGTATGCGTGTCATGTTTGCTGCAACTAGGAACTCAAGGTTGTACGGAACACGGCTAATATGGAGGTTCACACGTCAATTTAGCATTTTCTGGACGTTTTCCCGAATTTGTCGCTCGTATAAGAATTGAATATACTACAAAATTTGGCAAGGATGTCATAGAAAAACTAAATTTTAAATGGCAGAATTAAAGTAACCAATTCGGTAAATAACGCCTAATTCGGTCATATATTTGCAGGTATAAACAGCACAACACAATGAATAGCAACCGTATTAGACAACTTCCTGAAGTTCTGGTGTCACGTGATCATTATTTAGTCGCCATTTGAAGGAGGCACGTACGTCGAAAGGGGCTATTTGCTTGGCGCCACCTAAATCGGCGCTTGTAGCCAATCACTTGAGGGCATTCGCCCATATAGGGCGGAGCATTCGGGCTAACATCAACCGGAGATCCTTGAGGTCTAAACGCTTGATCGGGATTCCCGTTTTTCTCCTAGTAGAACGAGTTCAGTATTCCATCACTTGCAGCAAGACTGAGGGTGTAATTTTTGCACGTAACGTTTTATACGTAGCGGACGTTGTGAATTTGGATTCGGCTAGCTCTGAGATACCCCATCTCGTTAAACACAAAAATGAAGTAGGCGCCATGAATGCTATTCAATTGAAATGAAAATGAAAGTTCGCTTCTAGGTGTGTGCATTGGGGCTTGTTTCTGGGGTTACTGAATAGATGACATCGACCCTATTTTGGTTGCCTTGAAGGTGTGGCTACAAATTCTTTAGGTGAATGCGCTGTTTCCTTTACACTTAATGCGTAGTTAAGCCATTTCATGCGTGTTTTCTGACCAGCCCATTTTCTGAAAGCATCTAGTTCGTACTGTACTATCAATATCCAAGCTTTAGTGTTCAATATAAACATTTATTTCAAATGTCTTAATATCTCTTAATCTGACCATACACTAGCTAAATTATTCTGTCCAGATAGGTCGGTAGAAAATATACTGTAGTTACACTGCGAACACCACGACGATTACCGCCAATCTCAAACATTTCCTTTCAAAGACAATGAAAAGGATTCGTCGATATGCAATGTTTAGCCAGGTATGGAACAACTGCGTTTGTTTAAATAACACCACCGAGCAAGTTCGTGTCAATACATTTTTTAAAAGTACTATTAAAAGAAAGTATTTGTCGATTCAGATTTATAATATGAGTGCAACGAAATGATTCCGACAGTTCACCGTCACTCAGAGACCTGGCAAATGCAGAAGCCGTGCCTAGATTCTCACTTTACCCAGTGCTCATCTTTTCTATCCCAAGACTGAACACCTTTAATATTTTGCTTTATTACCACCTATCCAAGTCTGTGCAAAATCTACATAATGAATACATCCACTTTTGCAATCCCTTTACTGCTGAAACAGGCACTAAGAGATTCATTTATACTGGAAAATAAAGCGCGTGAGTAGCTAAAGCTTTATTTTGATTTTAAAGACTGATGTTCAGCTTCATCGCAACTATCTGGACTACTGATCCTAGCAGCAGCGTTAGCACAGTACAGGTAAATGCGTTTCTACAATAGAGAATGTACTTGCTGCGGGGTCAACAGAGTAAAACGAAAAATATATCGGCTAGGTACATTTTTTGAATGGAAAAAAACACCGTTCGCTGTTACGGCTACCGCTCGACCGTACATTTATAATCGTGAAACACCAAAACAGGTCAACAAATATCAAGTTTCATTCAACCACTTTACACTCGGGGTACAGTAGCAAGCGACTGTATTACTGATATCTTTATGTTGCTGATAGACTAGTTATTAGGTAGGTACATACCCAGGAAAAGATCCTCTTACTCCGGATTCGTGTTTGTAACAAAACAGTTGAAAACGCCCCCATGCTTTAGCATTGGCTCTCGTGGCTACTGATGTCATACAATTTGAATATAACCCGCCAAATACCTCAACTACCATGGGGGGCTGTTGTGAGACTAATGTTTAATAAATCAGAAATAAGTGTCATGAGTGTATTCTTCAGGAGTCCAAAGATATGAGTTAGCTTAACTGGCATGTTTAAATAGCCAGGGTGTATATCACACTGGGCCCGGGACTGGCATTCAGTGCTGGCTGCTTCACAGGTTTGTTTGTGTCTTTTATTGTCTGGGACAGACTTCAGGCCTGCCTTGTCATCCTGACCGCTTTAGGCAGTTAGAAGATTGAATTGTGGATTTAGAAATTTTACACTTCTATTCATTGACTTGACACTATGACAGAACAGATGAAATCTGTTCATCTGATTCAGATGAAAATTAAAATAGAAAATAAACAAAGGACTACATTTTGAGTATGTAAATTTGTCAACCTGAAATACAGATGCTTTGCATGCTGATAAATGTTTCATACATTTATTTAAAAGGTAGGCAGTGCTGGAAGACACATCACGGCTTTGCAGACACCCAGTTTGGGATAAAGGTGTGATTACTGAAATGTAGCCTGTTACCAGCCAATGAGCTTCAGTACATTTCAAATAATATTTTGTAAACCAGAGGAATGTTCTAGATTTAACACTTCTGACAATAGTGTGAGATGTTTGTACCACATACAGTATTATGAATGTAAAATATTTCTTTCTTTTAAAACATTTAAATTTAACACCAATCAAGCTTTTAGGCAAAATTCATTAAGTACTTCTGGTACTGAATCAGAATGGATGGAAGTTATTTTCACACGGACACTCGTTAACAAGTGACAGATACAGCCACGGAAGAAAAAATGAAGAGACCACTCTATATATATACAGTAATCCCTCACTTATCGCGGGAGATAGGTTCCAAGGCCGACCGCGGTAACTGAATTTCCGCGAAGTAGGGACGCCATATTTATTTAATTTTTTAACGTGTATTTGAACATTTTTAAACCCTCCCTGTATTGTTTACAACATTGTTTGCAACTGAAAAAAACATTGTGATCGGCAGTTGCTGCCGCT
>JABFEB020000008.1:413824-423879 GCA_019775895.2 Stomatorhinus ivindoensis | reverse complement strand
TAAACCCCCCCCCCCCCCCCCACTAAAACAGAGATTGGAAGGTCGCACCTCACTCATCAACAAACTGACCCTTTTGCAGAATTGATAAATCACGCTCTGTAGGTCACTTTGGTCACTCTCCTGTGGGTTGGTCCCCTGTGGCGGAAATTGTAAAAAGGCTCTCAACAGCGATCTTATTTCATCTGAAGCTAAAAACTGATTTTGTTGGGGAATTCTAAGACAAATGTAGACAAGAGGTAGAGATACTGTAGCTATGACCTCCAGAAGACATTTGAAATGTATTTGTATTTGTTGTATTTGTATTTGCTGTACCTGTCTCTCCATTGTTAATCTATTCTGGCCACTGTTGTGCCTCACTTAGGTATGTTAATCTTTAATTGCCATTGTGGGATAAATTTCCATTAAAAACGGGTTAGATAATGTCCCATTTTTAAAAAATAGAGAAGGAAATGGGTTTGGATATAAAATGTTCTTAGTGTGCTCATAAAACTATTTTGCACTCATTAGGGGGGTCCAAGGTCAACATGGCTTGGTGTTAATTTTCTTTTCTGCTAGAGATGAACTGATCAGTTCAGCCTTTATGCAGCTACAGAGAATCACATTTGTATTTTTAAAATGTGTGAAATGCAGGTCTAATGCCTTCTCGTAATGAATACAAACATTTGTGACAATAGTGCTGCAGGCTGGTGTGACAAGCCCTGGAAACATTGGTGGCCTGAGAGGAAGCAGAGGGACAGTGACACCTGCACTGTGTCCAACGCGAAGATGATTCCCAGACAAAGTCTCATTTGTGGAGTGTAAGTGTCGCCCCCTATCCTGCGTACAGAGCACAGCATTGCTGCAGTTTACACCCTTTATCGCTGAAGACAAACATCTGATTCCTGGTGACAAAGCATTTCCACTAACACACAGTTCAGGAAACAGACTAACTCATAATGTATGTTAGACATGCCCTGTGCCACGTAATAAAATTTTTGAAATGTTAATGATTTGTTTGACAATTACAGTACAGTTAATTATATTAATTTTTAGTCAATCCAATATTGCTTGGTATTGTGACCATTAACAATGCAGTTATGAAAGAATGCCGACCAGGCTGTAATGCTGATGAGTAAAAAACTGTTGACGAAGACGTTTTCAGTCCTGCATGCAGAGTCCTGGAGAGAACTGTACTCTGGTAACTCTGGAGAACATTTTACAATGGCAATCAGTAGAGTGAGGACTGTGGAGGTAATGTGAGCACAAGCAAAGCTGAGCTCCACAAAATACCTTAAATTTCTGATCTGTAGGAAAGTGAAATGCATCAAGACACAAAGATCAGTCAAGTGAAAACAGCTTATTGATGGAACAAAATGTAATATTTTTTATTAAGTTATTAGATATTATTCACTACAGGTAATGCAACTAACTCAAACAAACAAGCAAAAAAATAAATGGATGAATACTTTAATTGGTAACTCTTTGCTTGACGGACACAAGTACTTAGTAATAACTCAGTTACTACTGAAGTACAAATAATGAACAAATCACGAACAAATATAATCGCTACTTGAGATGAAAGGTGTGTCATGATTCATTAATGATGAACATGAGATCAGTATTTCACTTGTGTTACTCATGACTTGTTCCATTAGTAGTCCTTTCAGTGTTTCACAAGGTTTACAGCAGGGATGTCCAACCCTGCTCCCAGAGGTCCAGCACCCTGCAGAGTGTAGGTGCCGCCCTAGTTTAACACTCCTGGCACAGATAACCAGGCCCCAGCTGCATCTCAGAAATAGAGCCGGCTATTCTGAAGCTAATGTAGATCTTCAGGAGCAGGTTTTGCCAGCTTTGGTTTGCAGAACGAACAGATATAGTAACAAATACCGTAACTGCTTGAGATGAAACGTGAGATGATTCATTAAGTACGGTGTCACCCTTTAATCTGTTCTATGTGTCTGTGTCTGCTTGAGTCCTTCCATACTTCACACCTGCCACATTCTTTTTTGTCCAGACATTTCCAGTCCAAGGTGGTTCTGCTGAAGTTAGTGGGGTTTTAAGCTGTAAATGCACACTTGGATCAGCGCAAATCAATATTTTGCCCTTTTGAAGGCAAAATGGCCTTTAGTATAAAACATGCCCACACACTTGAGTCTGATTATGTGCCAGCTGCCATAAATGCTATGTGTTTTTCTGAAATGTGAGGATAACCTTTTCCTGATGCTTAAACAACATGATGTTTCTCTTCAAAGAGCAGATGTCTCCATAATCTGCGTGAAACACCATACTGCTCAGTGCTATCTCTTTAAGAGTTTTATATTTTGTAACTTAAACACAGACATGGAAACCATGCATGTGTGTTTGTGTCTGTGTTTACAGAAATATACATAAAGCAACATTCCCATCTCCTGACTTATGTAAAATACATGGACTGCTGCGGTCAAAGCTTTACCTCTGCTGGACATTTTCAGCATGTCTTACTAAAGTCCCCTTTGCTGTCACTTATGCTGTTACACTTTCAACCAAGGTGCAATAAAACTGACAGTTAATATAATGGAAATTGATTCACGGTAACAAAGTTAATCAGTTTTAATGTAAATATTAGTCAATAAACACAGTACTTCTCTGGGTCTATCAACTCTTTAATATTATAAGCATATATCTAATCTACTGATTAGTTGACTATTATATACAATAAATACCATGTATTTTGAAATCAAGATATCTATTTATGTATGTATTGTATATAATTATATAAAATCAGTGAACTAACAGTTTTCTCTATGGTCAGAGCAAGGCACGCATTAGTAGGTTTCTGCATGTTGATAAACTGCATTTTGATTAAAAGGACTATTACATTTCATACATCTGAGTTTACTTGTAGCTGTATGTGTTGTATAGACCAGGGGTCTCCAACTCCGGTCCTGGAGAACTACTATCCAGTAGGTTTTCTGTCTCACTTGGCTTCTGATGAGCTACACCTGTTCCTGGTATTTACCTGAGAACTAGTGTGGCTCATCAGAAGCCGGGTAGGTTAGAAAACCGACTGGACGGTAGCTCTCCAGGACCAGAGTTGGAGACCCCTGGTGTAGACGGAATTACAGCAGCACAGCATTCAGGCTCCTGTTTCAGCATCACTACACACTTTGCCTGACTTTGGTGGCAGCAAAGATTATCAGCTGACAGCTATAGCCACCCCAGGATCCTGGAAATGCTCGGGGTAATGAGTAAACCCCCAACTCAATGTAAAGTAAGATCATTGTGCTTAGCCTGCTATTAATGTTCTGTAGTTTGATGTCCTTTTAATGAGTGTTATGTGTGTTATGTGTATGGTTTGTTCTCTGTATTGTCCTACACTTTGTTTTCTCCATCCCAATATATTATTTTATATATTTTTTCTCTCCTCGAGGTGATTAATGCCTGTTATTGTTACGATTCTTGTTTCTGTGTCCCCCCCAACCCCTTTTTTTGTATAATCACGGTATTGGGGCGGGTGAGTTCGGAGTGACCACACTGAATTGAATACCTTTTCTGTAACTTTAATTTAGATCTTTGTGCTGCTAATATTGACTCGTTTATCTTACAGGTGATCTTTGGCCTCAGAAAGGCCATTGATGTTATTTCTGCACCGTGGACCTGCCAGCGCAGCAACATGCGCCCGACTCTCTGACTTAAGTCACATTATTGGCATAACTGTCATATTGTCATAAAAGTAATTACTCTTATTCATCCAATTTGCAATTATCCATTTTGAATACAAATTTGTTCTACAAAGCTGACAAAGCATGCTAATAGTTTGCAAATATACTTTGGAAAGAGCTTTATCATATTACATTCGTAAGTTGGACATTTATGGAAAAAACAGAGATTAAGTCCTTTTCGCAGTATAAAATGAGACTCCCTATCTCATACCGGGGATTCAAATATACTTTAAATAAGTTGAAATTACAATTATGCAATGAAAACCTCCCAAAAACCTTGCACACAGACATCAATATGGATTAACTTTTTTAAATTATAGTACCCTATATTAAGTTTTTATAGCTTATGATAGCATTTCATATGATTTCAATATTTTACTACTTCATTAGAGACAATGAAAGAAACATTGCATGAATTTTATGTGTCAATGGGGATCTACAGAGAATGGAATTCTGTTATTTTCCTGGTCTGAACTTGGGGATTGTCACTAAAATTGGCTGTTGGATGTTATAAGCCTGTAGTAAGCAAGGATATACATTATGCTATCACATATTTATGTAGTTCTGTTAACCCCCTGCTTACAATTATAGCTTTGAATTACTTGGGATTAATAATTTCACATACAAACCAAATGCAACACAAAGGTGACTGGAGCCCAGTAGAACCCATTATTTCACATAGCTGAGTGAATCTGTACAGATTATTGTGAATAAACATTACATTTTTATTGCAGACTGATTGTACAGAAGGTTTGAGGCAAAGTGGGTACAGCAGTTATAATTATTAGAATGAACAATAGGCTAAGTTTCTGAATACATTGTTGTAGTTTTAGTGTAAATACTACGTGCAGATCTAAAGACAGCTGTAATGGTTTGTTTCCAGATTGAGGTGTGACTGAGTGACATGGAAGGCAGCTGAGTATAGAACTCTGTTTATCAGGATATTTCATTTTTAAATAATTCTTCATCCGTATCTGATATGTTTATAAAAAACAGTCATATGGTATAACACGGTGAATAGTGTTACTTAAAAGGTTACCTCTACTACGACGGTGTCTCCCTGTGGGTGAAAGATGATGTATTACAGAGAGTCGGAATGTTCTGTGGGGCTAAGTGGTCTGTAATTATTTCTGTCCTATAGAGTGAGGCTTATCCAGCACACAACATATGAAAATAATGGGCCTTTCGATAGTGAAAATTAATTTTACATTCATATTATTTTAGCATGACGTGACTTGTTATGGAGGAGGTCTTAGAAAGACACACTTCAAAACAAATTACACAGTTGACCCTAATAGTTAATGCAAAAACACCACAATTTTCACATGCAGAATCCATTGCTGGGGGTTAGAACAGAAATAATAGATGCTGAAGCTTATCCTGAGCAAATACTAAATAAATGAATGTAATATACTGTATAAATTTTCATGTGCTACACATACATAGGCATACCACAAATCACATAGCATCCGTCCTTTTCCTATGACCTGCACAAACACCGACAGAATGTGACAACTCCACAAACACAGATCTAGGAACAAGACTCAAATCCACAACACTTGAGGTGATTTAGGCATTGTGTAAATTCAAAGTAATTTAGCGATTGCTGAAAAAAATACAGTAGAGCGGATTTAAAAAAAAGTCAACAGAAGCAAAGAGAAACTCCATAACATAGTCAGGTTTACCTGTGACATGAATGGAAGGATACATTTTTGAGAGATTCATTTTGTGTCAATTGACAATTATTTTATCCTCAGCAAAATGAACTATATGATGGTGTCTGGGATTCTGATTACATGTGTCATATCGGGCATTTCGAGACCGCTGGTCTCTGTGGCTCAGTCACAGTTTACACTGGTATCCTCCCATACTCAGGATGAGGATTATCAGTATTTGACAAGAGGATATGGGGCCCGTTCAGTTGCACTCCCTGATCAATATTGTTCCCATTTTCCTCCAGTTTAAAACAAAATATGTCGTACTTTACATGAGGCAATTCTGCAAGGTTGCAGTGGGTGCTCAGCATAAGAAGCTTACATACCTACCATCTGTATTTAAGTAAATGATTTAATTATTTCCTCATATAAGTGGCCTGAGCATCCCATAATGTTACAGCATATGAATGTTGAAATATCATGTAATATAATTATATATGTTACTTTTAAACTTCTTCCTACCCAAGTATATAAAGAGTACTGAAAAATCCTACTCAAGTGAAAGTGAAATGATCTCCGAGTAGAGTAAAACTTCCTTCCCCAGGAAAGGACTGAGGTAAGTACACACATTAGTCATTAGGCCTGCACAATGTGTAACATTAATATCATCACTGCATGCAATGTACATCCCAAGGAGCGAGACCATCAATCAGTTATGCTAAAACATTTTCACTTTGTTATAGGAAATGAAACTTAACAAGCTTTGCAATTTTAATGGTTGTTCCTTTTCAATATATCTACTAGGCTTGTTTGTTACAGAGACAATTAGTCCAAAGCAGGAGTCACAAATGCTATTTATGGTGATAGAAATAAACAATGAATAAATATAATTGGTCCTGGTTTTAAAAAGTAATCTGTGAGCTACTCATTGAGAGTGGTTTGTTGGCATTGCTCTGTGTGACTGGCACACCTCATGGCTGTGCAGATCTATTAGATTGACATTTGTTTTGGGTAAATTTTCAGCTCTTTTTTTATCCATCCATTTTTTAAAACTGTTTGTCCTATTTACGGCTGTGGGTGGTCTGGAGCCTGTGTGCACAACCCAGGATGTTGTGCCAACACATTACAGGGCACGCTCAGACCCCATTCACTCACATGTGCACTCTTATAGGCAATTTGGCATGATCTTGGATTGTCGTTGGGGGGGGGAGGGGAGAACATGCAAACTCCACACCCAAAACCCTGGCGGGGACCTGATCCCTGGTGCTAGAGGTGTGAGGTGACAGTGACTAACTACTGCACCACTACCCCCCCCTTTTTATTATACAGTATTTATCACAAAATTTTCAAATATCGCAAAGTGATTTTTTTTCCAAAATCAATCTCCCCTACTGTTTTTTTAAATTTTCTCCATTTGTTTTTCCTCCCTTATTGACATTTTTACATTTATTTAGAAGAAGCCTTTGTTGGTGGTGTCATACAGTCCTGAGAACAGGCAGGGTCAGACAGAATCCCTGCACCAGTGGGGCCTTGCGCAGAAGGTTGGGAACCCTGTACTGTAATAGGGCAAACCGTATAGACCAGCGTTTCATAACCCAGTCTGCGGGGTACCCCAGACTGTCCACATCTCTGCTCCCTGCCAGACAATCCACATCTCTGCTCCCTCCAGGGGCTGGGGAGGGGGGAGCAAAAATGTGGTTTATGCAGGTGTTCTTTGAGAAACAATGAATAGACGATGGATGGATGGATGGATGGATGGATGGATGGATGGATGGATGGATGGGCTTCCAGCAACTTCATGAAAGTCATGAAAATTCAGCTTACATTTAAAATTTGCTCATCTGAAAATCAAAGCAAGCACTAAATACATTACAAATCTATTCAAATGTATTTTCCTGCAGGTTTACAAGTACTTGGACCCTTAAAATTATACATAATAATAAAATCTGTACTGTCTAGCCTGCCTCGTTTACATGTCACCAGCTGTCTAGTGCAGCTGAAAAGGCCTTCACACGCCGTGCGCCGAGACAGGCAGGGCAGTGTTCAGTACAAGACTTCACTTTTTCATATTGTACATTTTAAGCCCACGGGGGTTGTGAGCTTTGCTGGTAAAGCTTGAATAGATTTTACACTGCAGCACACAAGCTAACACGGCTGTTATCTCACACACTCAGAACACCATTACAGCGTCCCGGTAATAGAAGTGATAGGCTACAATAGATTACCTAGCTAGCTGGCCAAGCTGGCTAAAATTCAGCTGTAAATAAAATAAACAGATCAAACTAGTTAAGTGTTAATAGCTAAAAACGTTAAGCCAGCCTTGATAGAGAATAAATAGAGGAGTAAAAATACCATTACAGCTCTTCATTTGTACTCAAGTAAAAGTGCACCAGTTTTAAAGCTACTGAAAAGAACTACTCCGGTATATTACCCAGATTATTTGCAGTTTGTTACTCTATACCCCTTGTCATACTCCATGAAGCCCATTCATAATATTTGAAGGTACAAAACATGCAGTTGAATACACCGTATGCAATTCTGTAACACAGTTTGAAACTTAATATTTTTACATTTGAAAGTATGTTTGATCACAAATGCTAATATACAAGAATTACCCCACAACTGGCTCTAAAGTTTACCTGAAGCAAAAAAGCTGGAGTGAATTAACTTTCACATTTTCAGGTGTTGCAGAATGCTAAAACTAAGCAATTTAGTCAAATATTGGCTGCTTTGGGTTCTGCTCAGTCATAATTGGATAGCCAGCAGGAGCGATATTGTTCTGAAAACTGACAAGTATGTTTTTAGTGAATAAGCTTCCAAATGTTTTAAGAATAAATGAATGATCAGATGTGTCAGCCTTCATCATAAATATGCAATCATACTGATAATTTGCTATGACTACATCTTTTGTGAGATCACCTAGCATTTTCGTGGTTTGCACCTGGTCTCATATGGTAGCGCACCTCAGCAAGGCTGACATGTTACACGTTTTGCCAAACACAGTTTCCTAGAGATTATTTCAGGCAGGTTGATGTGTGAGCTATTTCAGCTGTATTGTCAGAGGAACAAGTATGAGTACAATTGCAATAATTAGAATGCATTTATCTGCACTTGGGTTAGAAAAAGCGTTGCAGTTACTAGAATTTATATATATTTTTTTAATATGTTAATTTTTAATTTTAATAACAAAATGCTACCGTCAAATTGTATTTATTTTTTTTAAGTTGGGCTTGGATGTCAGCAGCAATTTATTAACACTGCTTATGCTGTCGGATGGCTGTAATCAATGTGACCTTGACATCCTTTCCTTGTTGTGATTATCCCCAAAAGCCCACAGATGGTTATTATTCTCTTGGTGTTTGATGCAGACCTACAAGCAGCTCTCACATCTCCTGCTGGATATTAAAGCATCGAGATCCAATCTGGGCCATGTAACCAGTGTGTTGTAGCTGGCCACATACTCTACACAGAGCCCTGATGTCATAAGGCTACTGCCTCCATGATTTCTTTGATACTTCAATAAATTGAAAAGAAAAATAGAATCAAAGCAAGAAGTGGAATTATTATGTCTTGACTGCTTTGTCCGACTGGTGGAGGGCAAAGTACCATCAAGCTGGAGCACAAGCACTGCAGGGTGCGTAAGAAGCATGAGAATTAAGGTCCAGTTAAAGGCTGGAAAAACCCCTGAGCGGAAAATCACTGCTGCTGAATGGAGCTCTCCAGCGCCACAGCACTCTGACTACAGGACCTCATTTAATATGCAGAGCAAAATATTATAGATCCATGCATCCATCTTCCATACTGAGTTAGCAAGTGCAGGGTATCCGGTGAGGCTGGAGCCTATTCTGGGAAATGCCGGCACACAGGACACCCGGCATGGGATAGCAGCCTTTCACATACACAATCACATACATGATATGGTCAAGTCATGGATGTCATTCATTTAACAGTGTGGGAGGAAGTCTGAGTAAGCAGTGGAAACAAACACAGGACCAACACAAAGAACTGGGAGGAGATATGAATGACCATGTTACCTGCAGAAAGCTGTAGTCCTCCTTACAGAATCCTCTAAACTGGCTTTTTAAAAAGTCTGATTTTTATAGTCCTGTCTTTTCCTTAAATCTTCATGTGGCTGTGACCAAGGTCAGGTTTTTAAGGTAAAGCTTTGAATATGTTGCAGGGAAAGTGACACATTACCGCTATAAAGCAAACTGAAGGGTGTGTGTGAACTTTTAGCTGACCTGCAGTGCTGATGCTGCTAATACATGGGGGTGGGCTGCACCCATTTGGACTACCGTCAAATGCTGTCAAATGTACTTCTCTATTTTTCAGTGGGGCCATTCAAATCCAGTACTTCCATAAAATAACACACTGCACCTCGGGATTGTAACGGTTCAGGTAAGCCATCTGCTGCTTCACCTGACAAAGGCAAACTAAAATATCAATGTTTTTGTATTTTTGGTGGCATGACAGGGGTATTCAGTCCAGCCTCTGTTCCGGGGTGTATAGCTGACATGTTCTCCCTGTATGACCTGGGTTTTCCCTGGGTTCTCTCATTTAGCTTAACTGGCATCTCTAAATTGCCTGTAGAATGTGACTGTGTGTTCCTGTGCCCTGGAAATGACTATCATCCTGTCCAGGCGGTATCCCTGTACCTTCTGCTGTCTGTGCCCTGTAACTGACTGCCATCCTGTCCAGGCTGTATCCCTGTACCTTCTGC
>JABFEB020000008.1:397350-413724 GCA_019775895.2 Stomatorhinus ivindoensis | reverse complement strand
CCCTGTACCTTCTGCTGTCTGTGCCCTGTAACTGACTGCCATCCTGTCCAGGCTGTATCCCTGTACCTTCTGCTGTCCGTGCCCTGTAACTAACAGCCATCCTGTCCAGGCGGTATCCCCGTACCCTCACCCTGTAACTGACTGCCATCCTGTCCAGGCGGTATCCCTGTACCTTCTGCTGTCTGTGATAGCATAGGCAGTATATACAGAGGCTCACAGAAAGTTTTAGGACGTTTGCTGAATTCTGTAAGAATGCTGCAAATCTGTTTGTTTCATAACAAAAGTCCATTGACAAGCAATGTTTAACATATCTGCACATATCTTTCACACAGATATTTTCTTTTTATTAAATGTCATAATCTTCTTGACTTACTCATTCAGTTCTGTTCTTGTCATTCTGATATTAATTGCAACTGTAGTCACTGGCTCCCAAACGGATACTAAACACAAATGTTTGGTGTTTTATATTATTGCAAAGGTGTCGTTAATTTAAAAACACCCAATGAGACTATTGGCCAATGCACTTTTTAACTCAGAACAGTTCTTATCTAATTATAATTTGAATTTCAGGTTTATTTCTACTTGAAATTAATGCTTTACTTAAAGCTATTAGTTCATTCTAATGTTAAATATATTTTTGTAAATGAATAAAGTGTTGATTTTTGCTATAAAACCAATATCTTCCCAAGCAAGTGTCCCAAGACCTTGTGTGAGCACTGAATATACACCGAACAGCCATAACATTAAAACCACTGATAGGTTAAAGTAATAACATTGAGTATCTGACAAGGGCCAAATTGTGTCAGCTATACGACTGGGCCAGAGCATCTCCATTATGGCAGGCCTTGTGGGGTGTTCCTAGCATGCAGTGGTCAGTACCTACCAAAAGTGGTCCAAGGAAAGCCAACCAGTGAACCGGCAATGGGGTCATGGGAGCCCAAGGCTCTCTGATGTTTGTGGGGAGTGAAGGCTAGTCTGCCTGGTCTGATCGCACAGGAAAGCTACTATAGGATAAATAGCTGAAAAAGTTGCTGAAAAATGCTGGCTATGATAGATTGGTGTCAGAACACAGTGGTTGCAGCTTCCTGCGTATGGGGCTACGTGGCTGAAGACCGGTCAGAGCACCCATGCGGACCCCTGTCACCACCGAAAGCACCTACAATGGGCATATGAACATCAGAACTGGACCACGGAGCAATGGAGCTGGACCTGCTCTGATGTATCGTGTTTTCTGTTACATCACGTGGGCAGCCAGGTGCGTGTGCGTTGTTTACTTGGGGAAGAAATGGCACCAAAATGCACCATGGGAAGAAGGCAAGCTGGCGGAGGCAGTATGATGCTCTGCGCAGTGTTCTGCTGGGAAACCTTGGGTCCTGGCATTCATATGGATGTTACTTTCACACATACCACCTACCTAAACATTGCTGCAGACCAAGTACATCCCTTCATGGCAACTGTGTTCCCAAATGACAGTGGCCTCTTTCAGGAGGACAATGCGCCCTGCCACACTGGAAAAATTATTCAGGAATGATTGGAGGAACATGAGAAAGAGTTCAAGGTGTTGACGCGGCATCAGTCCATACGAGCATTTGTGGGATGTGCTGGACAAACAAGTTCGATCCATGAAGGCCCCACCTGGCAACTTGCAGGACATAAAGGTTCTGCTGCTAACGTCTTGGTGCCAGATACTGCAGGACACCTTCAGTGGAGTCCATGACTCTGTGGGTCAAAGATATTTCGGTAGCACAAGGGGGACACGATATCAGGCAGATAGTTTTAATGGTATGGCTAATCGGTGTATACTATGAGTACTGTACCAACACACGCACAAATACACACACACACATGTATCAACAAATGTCTGATTGCTTACCCAATACAAGGATGGAGAGAGCCAGGAGAGATGGGGCATGTGGCGAGGGAACCCATTACAGGCAACTTAAAAACACAAACGTGTCTATCTGCACATCACTGGACTGTGGGAGGTGAGCAGAGTATCCAGCAGAACTGGGTATAGAAATGGGAGCAGAAACAGGAGCAGAACTGGGTTCACAAATGGGAGCAGAAATGGGAGCACTGGGAGAACATGCAGAGACAGCAAAGGTCAAGCCCATCGACCTTGGAGGTGTCCGGGCAGTATGGCTGAAAGCTGAGCTACTGCGTGGCAGAATATTAATAGACATAAAACAAGTAAAACACATCAGTTTAATCACAAAATAAATTGCAGCTAAAGGTTTAACATCAAAAACTATTCATTTCAGTTACTATGAAGGATATGAGTTTTCTCCTTAGCAATTGCAAAGCACCACCACATCACAAGATGCGACATACTTTCCAAACAGCCAGCTGTTTCTTTCAGTATAACTGATTTGCCATTCATAATTTTACTTGATGGGCCAAATCAAGCTCAACAAAAGTAGGAGATCAGGATTTGGCTGAATGTGAAGAGAAGGCCGTTAGGAAGGTGCTGATCGTGCTGAGTAGCTTCCGCCTTCGTGCGGCAGCTTGAGAATCTGATCATTCATGTGAACAGGGAACTAAAGCAACACCATTCCCTTAAATTGGGAGCTCCTATTCACACCATAGCTGATGGAATTACAGGTATATAACATGCTAAACACTGGACGAACATGAAACAAAAAGAGGCTCTTTTATGTGCAACATACATGACATTCAGGAACAGACTCAGGAACATCTATCATAGTAAAATACAGTGCTCACAGAGAGTCTTGGTATGCTTGCTTAATACAGTAATAATGTATTTGAAATTTATTGGTTTTATAACAAAAAAATCATTCATTTGTTTACAAAAAGTATATATTACATTTGAAACACAACATTTATTTCAAGAAGCAATAAACCGAAACCCAAATTCCAGCTCTAAAGGGCTGATCTGAGGTAAAAAGGTCACCGACAAGCAGCCTCATTAGGTGATTTTTAATTAGTAACACCTTTGCAATAGCATAAAACACTAAACATTTCTGTTTAGTGTCCCTTTGGGAGCTGCTGTTATTAATGATACAATATATCTTCATATTATTAATTTTGAATGTCAAATAAAATCTCATATTTTACATTCATTGACGTAGCCTTGCCTCAGTGCCAGTGTTGTACATTCATCTCTCAACCAGCTTCATAAAGTATCCACCTGGGATGCTTCTGTAATTGTCCTGAAAGAGGTTGCCGATATGCAGAGTACTTGTTGGATGCTTTTCTAACAGTCTAGAAAGAGTCTGCCCATAGGCTGAGTACTTTTGCTTTTTTCACTCTTTGGTCCAGCTTATCATTCTTGTAGATTTAGGTCAGATTATCATGGTGACCAGGTCATCTATTGCAGCAGTCCATTACTCTTTTGCTCTGTCACATAGGTCTTAGGCTGCTGGTGTGTTTTTAGTCATCATCCTATTGAAAAAGAAATTAAGGTAGATACTTCTGACTGGTGCAGTACATTCAATTGTATAAAAATGTGTGACTGCAATCAAAAATGCAATAACGCCAAACGTCTTGTATATTGTTTGGTTACTTACCGTGAAGGTTAAGGTTGGGTGGAGATTAAGGCTGTCATTCTTTGGATCAGGGTTTTCCCATTTAAATGAATGGACGGTGCGTGTATTTGCCCTGTTATCACCCGGCATACTAACAAGGGAAGAACCCCCCCACCCCACTATCGTAAATATGTCAAAGTTATGCCGGCAGATAATTCTACGGACAAGTCGAAAAGGAAGCTTCTTCTGTGTCTAGGCATAAATAATAATTCTTATAAAATTTGCCTCCTTATGTTCAGACGAGAACGTAATATTATATTTTATTGATAATGTCATTTACCGGTGTCCTTAAGAAGTCACAAGCATAGACACCCACCCGTCGTTAATTGTTCCAGACAACATCTATTGGCACACCTCTACATTTTTAGCAGCTTATTTCTCCTGCTCGCTTTGCTGCATGGTGCTAAGTGAGAAGAGGCTGACCATAAACCTCGGTGAACGTGAACGATGCTTTACTTATAAGGTCCGTGACAGGGTGCTTTAGGCGGGTGTGCGGTCTTCTCTTTCTTCTTCCCGTCAAAGGGAGGTAGGTACCCGCGCCCTACGAAACTCTCGGCGCACCGCGGAGCGCACATGGGCGCATCGACAGCTAGACTACAATGACTGGACATATTTCTCCCATCCCTTCATGTTTACGTGCAATAAAGGTTTTGCATCTTGCAGTGGACAGTTGATGCATCTAAGACCAACCATTTAATTGGATGGATCTGAATGGATCGCTGATTATTTCGACTCTGGGAATTAATGCTGGGCGTTTTGCGTGAGGATGCTTGGTAGCTCTTGTAGGTGAGTAAAATGATCATGGCTTGGTTGCGACAGTCTCTACAGCAGTCCAAAAATGCAGCGTAGGCATTTATAAATTCGCAATTGAGATTTGCCCAGTAAATTTACGCTTGTAATTTGCCGAACAAAAAAATCGGTGCTCTGGCTTTAGCGGGATAAAATTACTGCCGAAAAGCTGCAATCGAAAGAACCGAGGGTTATTGTCTTTCTCTTCGGAAATAAAATCAGACACCCCAAAAAGGTCTTTAAATATTTTAAATCGGGTACGCTTGTGTTTTGCTTTAATCCTAGTATTGGTATTATTAATTCGTTCATATAGCAAAATGGGTGTTGTGTGCCCAGATCTAATATGGTAAAAAAAAACACACATATAACTGGAATGCAATAGATTTTGAAGATACATGAACAGGCTAGAGGGATCTTATGGAACATGCTTCGAGACACATTTGAATTTGACTTAACATATGTCTGTCTTCATCGTTGTGATAGGATACCCAGATGGTCGTATTTTATAATACACACATATCTTGTCGGCCATATTTACTGTCATGATTTAAGTTGCGACCAAACGCATAATATAGATTGCAAAACAGAAAGCAATAGAATAAGTATACATTTTACTGAGTGGGCATACATACTGCTCACCTTCTCATTTATACATTTTATTTTATTGTTAATGTAAAATGCACCGACGACGTCTAAAAATTGTCCTCATACAGTGCACAATAATATCTGTTTTGCTTGCCCGTGTAATCGTGTATGTGAGTGTGTTTATGGCGGGGTTCTAGCTCCGAAAAGTGTTATTTAACATCATCGATTGATTGTTGCCTGTCGGAAAGTAAAACGTTAAAAACAGCAAATGCGTGTTTACAAGCAGCTTTGCTTGCTATTATATATATAATATATCTTTTGATATTATTTTAAATGCCGTGCCTGATGGTGCAGTGGCAACACGCAGACCCGTGGTACCCGTGCACACCCCATCACAGCACCTCCTCCTGCTGCGGGCCGGGCTGGATCAGATATGATTGATGCATGTTTGCACCGATAAAAGAGGGCTATCGACCGATCTATACATGGTTACAGGTTAAAACTAAGTAATTCCTGAATTACTAGTTAAAAATTGAACCGTTTAATACGCGTACCTTAACAGTGCGATTTATTACTCTTGATTTTCCGCTAGAGGATTTTGTCGTTGTTTTTGTAGTCGGTGTGTTTTCATTTCTGTTATATTGGTGACCTTTGATAATAAATGAATGAACAAACGAATAAAGACACAAGTAAAAGTAATAGAAACCGTTAGCTACGTGTTTCAGCCCCGCAGGTCTTTAAATCTATCTGTGCTGTCCTGTAGGATTCGAATACACCTTAGTGTAGCTGCCCTCAGAGTCAGTTCACATTGTAATAAAATGAGCTTACCAATCAGACTGGCCAAATGAAACATAACAAGCATGTACAGTATATGGTATTTGCTTGTGGCCTTTGATTCATTAACAAGGATGCAATTTTTCCAGAAGCAGTACAGGTTAGGTTCCTTCTGAGATCTGAACCTCCCGCCTTCTGATTAATATCAAGTTTAATACCAAAAGCCATCTGCTGCCTCACACTGTCTTCTGTGTCCACAACCAAGCACTTCTGCCATTCAGCCACTGCACAACAATGTGAGGGACCCACCATGGCATGTGGATCACAGAGGTATTAATTATTACATCAACTGGGTAGCAGGAAATGGAATAGGGATACATTTTATAAAGCTTGTCAGATTTAGCTACAGCACTGAGCTGCAGAAGCAGCAGCTTGCTAGAGATGTGAGGCTCAGGTTAACCTGAAGTACTCCACTGCGTTTCCAGGGCTATGATTGTATATTTATAAATGGAATAAAAATATTAATTGCAGATTTGGATGATTATATGTTCTACTTTAAATAAATCTTATTATGCAGAATGGAGACTGAACATGGAAATATAATATGAAGCTCATTCCACAGGGAGAAAAGACATTTAAAAAAATTACAATGGATGGAACATTAATTGGGCTTTTCTGAGAAAGTGAAATAATAATAAAAACCACAGCAATGTCATTCCCCTGTAGAGGAATGCTTTGAAATATTTCATCCATCCGTAACAGATACATCCAGAAAATTATCCTTCTAAGTCATTTTCACTCTTGCACACAAGCGTGAGCGAGATCCCGTAGTAATAATGTTTCACATTAGGCTATTTTTTGGATTTGTGTTACATTTTTCAGAACACATTTCACTGTTATATTCTTCTCCATGCATCTATTATGAATTTTACTGTGTCTTCTATATAGCTCCTACATCAACGTATCTTTTGTTGTGCTACATTCTTTTTCTTAAATGCATTTTTAACATTATATATACAACATACTCTGTTTTTTAAACAGGTAAGATCATTTTATAGTGAATAATCTGAATGTCCTTTATTTGTCAATTATTGGCAACAGTGATGGTTCTGCATAAACACTGGTGCTACCCGCTGCTTTCAGAATTCATGCATTAATCTGAATAATGTCCATTTGTGTTCAGTAAATTTGGTTTATATGATTTGAATTAAATACATCTGTCTCTGCGTGGTCCAGCTGTGAGGTAGTGCATTTAAAACAATGATTCAACTTGGAATTATAGAGAGGTTTCAAAACAGCTTCATGATGATGCCATGGTAATTCACAGATCAAGGTGGTGGAACCAAAAAATTTTAAAGGTATCGGAAACACCCTTGAGCAGTCAGCTGATCATTTGATTGGAAGGGCTCACAGCACCACGTGGAATCTGCTTTGGGTGAGCCTTCATCCCAGCTGTGGTATGGTTAGGTCACTGGTAGGAGAAGCTACAAGAAGGCCAGCTGTAATATGTAACATGCTCTGAGACAATGAAATGTTGTAAAAATGTGCTGAACAAGTAAATTGAATTGAATTGAATATTTAAAAACCTGTAGTACTGGCATTGGCTTGATTTCTTTAGCACTCTAGACTGCACTAATTATTGTTAATATTAATTGAACTAATTTAATATTTAGCAAAAAGGCATGTAGAAGATTTTCTGCAAATGGGCTATGATCTCACCTCAGTGCAAAGTGTTATGTATCTCAATGTCATTCAGGTAACACCATATCCTCATTTTAGGTGTGGATGGTAGGGTCTTGCCCCTACTGATATTGTAGAGTACTGCGCGTGTTTCTGGGGTGGGGGGTTCAGGGCTGATATGGTCCCTGCCAATGCTGAAACAAAACCTATGTCTTTGAGTAACACCTTCCTTACTGTGAGGTTTAGAGGTGACAGCACCTTGTTATGCTTATTTTTTATATTGGCAGGAGCAAGGAGGGCTGCCAGGGTGGGGGGCATTATTTATGTAGCTAAATGCAGGCAAATCCTGGAGAAAAGATGGCTGAAATTGGCAATGATCTGACGTAGATTTATGTTTTCGGCAGAACAATAAATTGAAGCACACAGTCGAGTACACAGTTCCAGAGTGGTCTAATCAAAGTCCAGACTTAAAGCTAATGAAGAATCTGGGATGGGACTAGCAGAAAGTTTTTGTTTGCTAATGATCCAGGAGCAACAACCTCACAGAGCTTGAACAATTTTACTAGTCATATTGTCAAATAATTCAAAATTCAAATGAGCTTACCCTTAAAGAGTTAACACAGCATTCGATCACTCCCTTCCGGGCAGCTCGGCAACTGCAATATTTTACATGTTTTAAAAATAAAATACAATAAATAAACAAATAAAAAGAAACTGACCAACACGAGGGGCCTATACAGAGTTTATAGAGC
Source organism: Stomatorhinus ivindoensis (assembly GCA_019775895.2). NCBI lineage: Eukaryota > Metazoa > Chordata > Actinopteri > Osteoglossiformes > Mormyridae > Stomatorhinus > Stomatorhinus ivindoensis. Next base: position 405,599 of record JABFEB020000008.1, on the reverse strand, counting down.
TCCTCATGGTAAAGCAAATATGTCTGGCACAGCAGTGCATTCAGACACACAAAAAAAATACAAACATGGCATTGCTTGCACTCATGCATTTATGAGTAAGTATTTATATGGAATGTTGTTCTCCTGCTATTAACTATGGTTTCACAATAAAAATTGATTCTTTTCTTTGGTGTGTTGAGCAGAACCAATTAAATGAAGCTTGTACGTCAAGTATCAAAATACCCGCATTTTAGGTCATGGCATTTGAATTACGTGACAATACTGTTTTCAGGGTCTACCGAGGTACAAGGCAGTAATGCTGCAGTGATGTGTGTCTCAGTGTTTTAAGCGACCTAAAACAAAAACACTGTCCTTCTACCGCTCAACGAAAATGAGAAGAGGATGTAGCTTTGTAAACCAAACAGCCAGTTTTATAATTCTTCATGTATAGTATTGGGATGTAATGGTGCACAAAATTAACAGTTGAGTACACACTTCAGTTTTGGCTCACTGTTTGGTGCAAATTTGGTGTAGCAGGGAAAATAGGATTTGTTCTGAGATTATTTATTATTAAAACCTCAAATACAATTAGGAGAAGTTGTAAACCAAAGGCTTTGCATTTGTCGACATGTCTGAATGACAAGACACACTTACTTGCACATGGTAAAAAATACATAAAATTTTAAATATTACATCATAAAAATCATCATGAGCTAAATGCCATACTCTACTACAGAGTATGGTTGTCTAGCTGTAACTGAATTTGCATAAATGCTGTAAAACTTGCAGAGGCTGCTTCTGCTGTGCTCTAGTTGTACACACACTCAGACGATGTCGTCTCAAATGAGTTAGCACGTTTGATATGTTTTCAGAAACATAGTCAAATTTGGCGTAACACCAATGGACAGTCTTGGTTTTATACACTACTCTCTTCCAGTGTTGGTGTTATTTATCAGGAAACCAAAATGTTCCCAGATTGCCCGTTATGACTGATTGTAACAAACATGAGCTATAACAAACCCACAGCCACAAGTAGCATAATGGTACCGAAAATGATGTACCGAACATGTACTGGTAATTCCTCTTGGAAGAACAGCTACACTGTTCACTCTGTTTGAAATGAAGGAATTTAGTCTCTTTTCTGAAGAAAGAAGGTATGGTGAATAATGTTTTCTATTCCATCATTGTGGTTTGTTAGGACTGTAAGGCCCCAGAAGCAGTTTTTACATTATGTATCTGTCAGGTATATGATCACGCACCTTTGTATCTGTCAGGTATATGATCACGCACCTTTGTATCTGTCAGGTATATGATCACGCACCTTTGTATCTATCAGGTATATGATCATACACATTTGTATCTATCAGGTATATGATCACGCACCTTTGTATCTATCAGGTATATGATCACGCACCTTTGTGTCTTTCAGGTATATGATCACGCACCTTTGTATCTGTCAGGTATATGATCATGCACCTTTGTATCTATCAGGTATATGATCATGCACCTTTGTATCTATCAGGTATATGATCATGCACCTTTGTTTCTGTCAGGTATATGATCACGCACCTTTGTTTCTGTCAGGTGTATGATCACGCACCTTTGTTTCTGTCAGGTATATGATCATGCACATTTGTATCTATCAGGTATATGATCATACACATTTGTATCTATCAGGTATATGATCACGCACCTTTGTATCTATCAGGTATATGATCACGCACCTTTGTATCTATCAGGTATATGCCTGACCCACTGACCTAAATAGTGGGCTGGGCTCTGATAAGCAGAACCCTGTGAATTTGAAACATTAGCATTGTGGCACTAAACGGGACATGCTGCATTGTGATCTGTAATACCTACATTATGCCTGAAGTATCTGGCTGCCCATTAGAGAATGGCACCAATTTGGGAGTGTGCATTGCGGAGAGCCAAAGGCTCCAAAATAACCGGATTGTACAGCAATAGCAGCACTCATGTAAATGCCGATGGGCACTAGTCACTCACGTCTGCTATTTTAGTAAAAATCCAGTTGGCTCATGCCTCTTTCCCTGCTCTGTGTCCCTCATACTCGATTCCCATTTACCTAAGGTTTCAGTCACTAGGGCAACGTCAAGGAAGAGAAAATAGGCCTCTTAGTCTTCCTGGTAAACAAAAGTATGTTACACTTAAAAGTAAAGCGATGCTAGTAGACTTTCTTTCTACTGCAGTATCATAATTATTTATTTTCTTGCGCAGTTTGGCGTGATTTTGCTAAATATTCTTTCCCTGGACTTCAGGATTAATCTGATTATTTCTCAACAAGGCAGTGGATCAGATTTTCTCTTCCTCCTCTGTGGCTGGGATAGATGAACGGACATTAAGCTTCATTGGTTGAATATAAGATGGCAGTCTTGCCTCTGGTAGTGGACAGAAATAACTGGAATAGGGATGGAGGAGGTGAAAAACTGACAAGGAACAGTTACCATCCAAGCTTCCCAAGATTGCCATTACCAGTCCTTCACATTGTACATATTAACGTAGGGTGTCCATACTGAGAGGTTGGCTGGTGGCCCTCAGTAAATGTAGTTCTTGGAGGGATTCATGCTAGTGGCCCTCAGTAAATGTAGTTCTTGGAGGGATTCATGCTAGTGGCCCTCAGTACATGTAGTTCTTGGAGGCATTCATGCTAGTGGCCCTCAGTAAATGTAGTTCTTGGAGAGATTCATGCTAGTGGCCCTCAATAAATGTAGTTCTTGGAGGCATTTATGCTAGTGGCCCTCAGTAAATGTAGTTCTTGGAGAGATTCATGCTAGTGGCCCTCAGTAAATGTAGTTCTTGGAGGGATTCATGCTAGTGGCCCTCAATAAACGTAGTTCTTAGAGGGATTCATGCTAGTGGCCCTCAATAAATGTAATTCTTGGAGAGATTCATTATTCATTTTGCTGTCTTTTGCTCCCAGTCTGTTTGGCAAATCAAATTCATGATTTATAATTACATAGAATATATTTTTGATTTGTAAACTAAAAGGGTGAACCTTGTTTTTTCTCATTTTGCATCTAAGCAAAGCTGAATTTAATCTTTTTTCTTGTATATTTAAATGCTTGTTTTTAAAAAAAATTCTTTTTCCCTGGGGGTGGTAGGCAGTCACTCATCAGGCTAGAGAGCAGGACAGTGTAGCGGGTACAACTCGACTGTCTGAGAAGATATAAGGAAATAATACCTAGAGGAATGACTAAAAAGATTCGTATAAGCTGCATAAATGTGTAAAAGTTGCGCCTGTGCAATTCTGATGCATTGGATTGCAAAGGACAAGCACTGATTTCCGAATGAAACCTGACCTTGATATCTGATTTTGAAAAGCTGGAGTGCTTCGATGTGTTGTTCATGGCATGCCGATTATAGGGAGAAAAATGCCTAAACATTAAATTATTTGTGAAATAACAATGACTAAGATATAAATAATGGGTTGTCTCAGCTGCCAAAGCTTATGATTCCTTTGCAGAAAACAAGTAAGACGTCTTTAAAAGGCGGCCTCCTTTAGCTTTCTCTTCATTCGCATACGCTTCTGCCTCTCGCCGTTAGTGGAAAGCGAGTATGCCGTGTGAGCAGAGCAGGCTCACAGCAGAATTCTGTGAGCCAAAAGTGTCAGGTAAAAGTGCAGTTAGATTGCAGTGCCTGATGCAGGTCATTGCGGGTTGTACTCAGCATGCCTCTCATTTAGCCGTGCAGCGCAGTTCAGAATAAATGCTTAGAGGGTGTATAGAAAAGAAACCTCAAAATGTACTACGTTAGGAAGAAGAGGGCACAAGGCAGGGCTGCCTTGGAGAGAATGGCAGCACATTGAATGGCAATGGACCCTATGGGTAATTTAGAGACAAATTTGCATAACTGCAGGATCACATGTTTCTTAAAACTGTGTTTATAACCAACCCTGGATGCCAAGAGATGCATCCAAGAGCTGGCCACCATAACTGAAAAACCATGAATATTAATACTGAGCTGTGAGCTAACCAATATATGCCTATTTTGTGCAAACCTGTATTCTTTAGTTTTTCTTTCTGTTGTATTGGACATAAAAAGTTCTGAGCAAAACCAAGCTGTCGCTGTACCATGGCACTGCTGATTTTCTTGATATTACATAACTCAAAAGCTTTGCCTTTCCAAAGCTGCCACATTACTCGCTGACTGTTCCTCCATCAAATATACTGTACACATGGTGTAATAAACGTTTCACTATTGTGACTGAGGCACCCGGAATCTCAGGAGCCATGCTATGCAGCCACGTGGAAGGAAAATGCCACGATTTATTCCCATCAAAATAATTTTAATCTGTCTTCAGTTTATATAATCATTATTAACAGCCAAAGCAAGTGGGCTTATCAGACTAATTAAGTGCAGTTTTTTTTTTACTCCCGGAGATCTTTCTGAGGGCAAGAACAAAGTCAGCTTCCTCAAATGCAGCACTTTACTGGTTAAAGGTTATTGGCAGAGAGCATCGAGAACAGAAGCCACTTAAACTCAGGAGGATCTCAAACGAAAACTGTGGCCTAAAGTCATTACTTAGGACTTGTGATTCACATTTGGCTGACATTTGTGAAGCGGCCCATAAGGCATCACTTCCATTGCATACTCCAACGTAATTTTTCCACAACAGCATCCTTTAATTAATCTTTACGTAATTAGTGTGATTGTGTGGGGCCTCCCTTCTATCCATTGTCCAGCATAAAGTGGCAGATTTCCATGAGAATTAGCAAAGCTGTCAGATTCTCATTTGTTCATCTTTTTTGCATGGGATACGGAGAGTAACATAACAGGAATATGATTGATGATGCAAAGCTTTGTGCAATCTTTTGTAAGTTTAGGATTAGCAGCATCTGAAGTGAAATGAAGGCAATAACCTAGCTAGTGTGAGCACAGTAAGTTGGGGACATCTATATACTTCTTAGACACTTATTTTTAATTATATTGTATTATTCAGTCAAACCTTGAATATTTTGACATTTCCAGTGGTCTTTTTAGGAAGGATTCAGCATAAGAACTTGTTTTATCTATTCCTGAGAATTTGGAGCAGTGGCAAATACAGAATTTGGATGTATTTGTAGCGCTGTATAAGGAGAGGGGCTGATTCCTAGCTTAATTAAGTCACTGACACCTCACAGCATCTCCTGTTCACAGTCATTATAATGCAGCATATTTTATTTCTCTGGGGCTGTTTCATATGATTAAAAAAAAACTGTTAATTGGCAGCATAAGGGACTTCAGGGTTGATGTAGTACTGGCCAAAGTGGACTGAGATAGATAGGGATTGTGCCTTATACCTTAGGAAAATCATACTTATTGTTGGGTATTGTAAGGATTGATGAAATCACAATATTGACTTAGCTTTGGAGAACCCTTGTTTTCAAGCACTCCAGTATTATATCACTTCAGAATGACAAGATTTTTAACCAATATGTCTATCAGTTGGGTGCTAGCAGCAGATTTTGAACCTCATTTTATTTCTTTCCAATGCTGAAATAGAGACCCCTCCTTAATCAAACTCATTGTTTGTGTACAACAGCATCAACAATACTAATAATACTATTGAGTAATACTTGGTGAGAATACACCAAGACAGAAGATTGAATCCATTTAAACTGGAAAGGGAGGAATTTCAAGAGATAAATGTGAAGAGTTACAGCTTTGAGTTAAGTCTAGCAGAAATGACTCCCATGCAATGTGTTTTTATAAAATGTGTAAAGTGGTATGGGGATAAAAGCAGAAAGATTATAATTTAATATCCACTGTTCAAGGGAAAGTCTAGGTGCTGACGAAAATGTGCGATATTGGTTTTATTACAAGCGTGTTGCTGTTTTGCTTTGTGTATAAGCTGCTACGCAGCTGTTTGTAGACTTCTTCTTCTTCTCTGAATGGGCAGGGCCGGTCTGCCACAGCCTGGTCAGGGACACGGCGCCGTGCTCCAGGCTGGGCTCCCGTCCTGCTGAGGTGGCTGTAGTGGGAAATGAACCAGCACTGTGAGGAACCGCAGCTGCAGAAATGCTGCGTTTGCGTGATGTGCGCTGGCCGGGCTTCTTTCTCTTATTTGGGCCACAGTTGACAGAAGGGGGATGATAAGAGCAGTGATTAGTGAGCATTTGAAGGATGTGAAAAGCAGACAGGCCAGCGAGGTGCAGGAGCGATGGCCAGAGGCTGGGGGGAGGCTTATGTGTGCTCTGAGTGTCTGGGGAATTCTCCCAGACACCTATACATCAGCAGGGAGGGCAGCAACTAGAGCATACCTGTAAATGCCAACCATTTAACCGAAGGCCATTTTGTCACACTCAGAGCCACATGCTAGCAGGCTTGAGAACTGGTCCTAATGGCAGTAGTGTGTGCACAGGGCGGCAGAGGCCCACAGGCACCTCCATGCTGGAAAAGACTGACTGAGGATTGCTCTGTAAGGGTGGGAGCTGTGCTGCCTTATGAAGCAGTGATACGCATGAAATCCACTGCTGTAGACTGCTGGGTGCCAATGTCTCAGGTCAGAGGTCAAACAGGAAGAGCACCTCCCCTCAGCCCACCTCCCCTCTGCAGACCTCCCCTCAGCGGATCTCCCCTCTGCAGACCTCCCCTCAGCCCACCTCCCCTCAGCGGACCTCCCTTCAGCCCACCTCTCCTCTGCAGACCTCCCCTCAGCCCACCTCCCCTCTGCAGACCTCCCCTCTGCAGACCTCCCCTCAGCTAACCTTCCCTCGGCAGACCTCTTAGGGGACATCTGAAGGTGCCAGTGGTTAACAAGTCAGCTTTCAATAATAAACTTATAAATATGCCTACAGAGGTTTGTATGTGACAAAATGTTTCCACAAGAAAGAATATCCTTCACATCCTTCACAGACTGATAAAATGAGTCTTACACAGTGCAAGTAAATATCAGATTATTTATTGAGGTGCATGAGTAACTAAAACACTGCAAATGTGCTCTGCTAACTGATACTGAAATAAGGAATCAGACAGCTTACAGATGGCAAATGTATATTTTGCACAACATAAATAAAAAAAATATATCATTTGCAGTGTATACCTCATTAAAAATGTAAGTCGTAAAATACAACCTGTCAAATATGTGTGGTGGGGGGCCCTTTATTGAAACAACGAATGATGTCTGTTATGTACACTAGGTCTCCGATGCGGAGTAAATGAAATATGAGAATTCCGAGGCTCACTTACATCACAGGGCAGCAGTGCCTGTACAAGTACAATGGACTTCCTTACCTTATTACAGCATGCTGGCTGTATATTTTATGAAAGTCAGCTCTAACACGGTCAGTATCTATTTACATTACATTTAAACTGTAATTTATATGACATTTATACCGCTTCTCATTGGGGTGGGGGAATGTGACTCGTTGGTCAATAGGACATTGAGATAGAGCTAATTCTCACATTTAAGGATTAGTTTCGGAGGGATCAGGCTCTAGTTAACCTGTCCTTTGTGGCAGGGTGCAGGTCTGTCTCGCAAGCAAGGGCAAAGCAGGCAGAACTGCCAAAATCCAAAATGATTAATCTAAACCAGCAAATACAAAACACTGCCAAAGCCCCTTTACATGGTAACTGCAAAAACAAGTAGACACAGCATGAAATCCCTAAACGCAAAGCATCTGGGAAACACCTATTGCTAAAGAGATGCAGGAACACGAGAGCTCACCTTTCTGGCACTCTGCTTTCACCTTGGCAGGCTGAGATGCTCGTAATATGGTAACCAGCCCGATCAAGGTGAGTCAGAAAGCTAGTTTTCATTTATCAGTTTGCGGCAGGGCTTCTGGGTAAAATATGAATCGCGATGATTTCACTCTTGGTGTTCTTGAGCAAAATTAGTATTATCATTATCATCATTATTATTGATAATAATAATAATTGTTTTTTCATTGGATATTGTCTTTATGAAGATGGAACAAACAGTAAGCATAGATGCGAGATATGTCAGTCAACATATCGGTAGCAGTCATTAGGGGCGTCGGACTGCGGGTAATGGGGTACCTGACTAACCAGGGTTCGGCCTGGATAAGGGGCCCTCCCAAAACCTCGGATATAATGTGGCGCCGTCCCTGCCAGCTCACCGGACCCCCGTCCTGTCACAGCGGGCCATCAAGCCGTCCCTACCAGCTCACCGGACCCCCGTGATGTCACAGCGGGCCATCAAGCCGTCCCTGCCAGCTCACCGGACCCCCGTCCTGTCACAGCGGGCCATCAAGCCGTCCCTGCCAGCTCACCGGACCCCCGTCCTGTCACAGCGGGCCATCAAGCCGTCC
>JABFEB020000008.1:384160-396321 GCA_019775895.2 Stomatorhinus ivindoensis | reverse complement strand
AGATTTTAACAACTCTGAGCTATTAAGTTCTCCCCAAGCGAGCTTGATGGGCCGAATGGCCTCCTCTCGTTTGTATAATTCTTATGTTCTTAATTGTGCAGCCCCAGGGCAGAAGGCTAATTTAATCACTATAACCCAGCTTGGTACTGTTAGCTTGTGTGTGTATGTATGTGTGTGTGGGGGGTTATGTATATATTGTATTGTGGGGACCAAATGTCCTGTCCCTGCAAAGGGTAACTCAGTTTTATAAACACTACAACTGCAATAAAAAACCTTGCAATGCCAAAAGTCTTGTATTTTGTTTGTTATGAGTTTATTTGGACTGGGTTGGGGTCTTTTTTGTGTTTTAAAAACAGTGACAATAAATATCTATTCTATTCTATGGTTGTCATTGTTAGCATTAGGGTTTTTCCCATAAAAATGAATGGATTGTCCTCACAAAGATGTGAATACAAATGTGTGTGTGAGAGATGGAAAAGAAGATAGAAAAGCATTTATACACTTTTGCAAAGGGAGCATAGGAAAACGTATTTTACTCTTATGAGGAAGAAAATGAAGGAGGAAGTTTAAAGTTACTGGAAGCCAGTATTTACAGTGTGTGGTTAATGGTGATGGTAACCGAGTGGCAGCACCACAGTGATTGTTGACAGTATATTCCAGAGGTGCAGTGGTGTCTATGCAGAGATACACAGTGTATTCCTGCCTCTAAAATGATGGATTTACTGTGAACCCACCAAAATTTGTCAGAATGGCATATCAGTGAGAAGAGGCCTGCTTATAGGCATTATACGGTATGACAGTGTATCCACCTCCCCAGGACACCACTGCACCGCTAAACTTCGAAGAAGCTTCATTCCAGTATGTGTGGGAGTTCTGGTGTGCAAATGTGTATTTGGGTTATCGAATGAGTAATGAAGAGTTAGAGAAAAGTAGGCAGTAACAAGAATGCATGTCATTTTTATTTTACCAATAAATAGTTTTTTTGAACAAAAAAAAAAATGCATAATCCAACCAAAGCTAGACCATACTAGTATATCAGTCGATTCAACATACCGTCTTCTGCAGCTAGGGAATGAAATGTACCCATTATTATTGTCCTTTCTAACAACATTTGTGTTCACATAATTTGTGTTGTGCCAGCCTACAACTAAATTATACTGTCATTTGCTTGAATAGAGACCATTAATTGAGTGCAGTTGGAAGCTTAACCAGATGGAAAGCTCATTAGTTCTTCGTGATTTGAGAAGATACGTTCAATTACATATATTAAATTTGCACCACAATATTTATCATTTGAAAGATAACATGGATCTAGGAATTGGTACTTTAATTTAGCGACTCCTCAGTGGAAAGAGAGGAACTCTGAAAAAGACTGCAGTAAAGAGACTTGATGCATCGCCAGTGCTTTTGCCAATATCAAGGCTACTCCGGGTTTCTTAAGGGCAGTTTGTATACCTACTAAAGCTGATAAATAGGTTGAATGTAAATATTTTGATTTTGAGATTGTAGTGGTTGTAAATGATTTCTGGTTTCACTTGCTTCTCCCTTTCTGTCTCCCCAGGTAAGAGCTAGGATGGTGGGGGGGGAGGTGAACGGGCACAGCTACCTAGTGGCCTGCTGGCAGCCCATCCTAATCTTGATGCTTGGCACTGTGCTGTCAGGCTCCACCACCGGCTGCCCGTCACGCTGTGAGTGCAGCGCCCAGGAGCGTGCTGTGGCGTGCCACCGCAAGAAGCTGACAGCCATCCCAGACGGCATCCCCACTGAGACGCGGCTGCTTGACTTGAGCAAGAATCGCCTCAAGGCTATCAATCCGGAGGAGTTTGCTGGCTACCCACACCTGGAGGAGCTGGAGCTCAATGAGAACAACATCTCAAGCATTGAGCCGGGAGCCTTTAGCAACCTTTATGGCTTACGGACGTTGGGGCTACGCAATAACAATCTGAAGCTCATTCAACTGGGTGTTTTCATGGGCCTCAACAACCTCACTAAACTGGACATCAGTGAGAATAAAATTGTCATCTTACTGGATTACATGTTCCAAGACCTATTCAATTTAAAGTCTCTAGAAGTGGGAGACAATGACCTTGTCTTTATTTCCAACAGAGCGTTTCATGGTCTTAGCAGCCTAGAGCACCTCACACTAGACAAGTGCAACCTGACATCCATACCCACAGAGGCATTTGCTCAGCTGCACAACCTCATCACACTGAAGATTAGGTACCTCAACATTAATATAATCAGGGATTATTCTTTCAAGCGGCTCTACCGGCTAAAAATTCTTGAGATCGATAACTGGCCATACCTGGATACTATGACTTCCAACTGCCTCTATGGACTCAACCTCACCTCCTTGACTATCACTAACTGCAACTTGACTGTTGTTCCTTATTTGGCTATACGGCATCTTGTGTACTTACATTTCCTGAATCTGTCTTTTAACCCTATTCATATCATCGAAGGGAATAAGCTGAATGACCTGCTCCGTATCAAGGAGTTTCATCTGGTTGGTGGAAGGCTAATGGCTATAGAGCCCTACTCTTTTCGAGGACTTAACTACTTGCGGATTCTCAACGTCTCAAGCAACTCACTTTCGACTCTGGAGGAGTCAGCATTCCACTCCGTGGGTAACTTGGAGACTCTCGCTCTGCATGACAACCCCCTGGCCTGTGATTGTCGGCTGCTCTGGGTCTTCCGTCGTCGCTGGAGGCTCAATTTTAATCGGCAACAGCCCACATGCTCATCCCCCGATTTTGTGCGAGGAAAAGAGTTCAAAGATTTCCCGGATGTTCTGCCGTCGAATTACTTCACCTGCACCAAGTCAAAGATTCTGGACCACATTGCCCAGCAGAAGTTTGTTGATGAAGGAACGACCATCCACTTCACATGTCAGGCAGATGGCGATCCTGCCCCTGTCATCATGTGGCTGTCCCCACGGAAGCAATTGATTACCACCAAAACAACTGGGAGGAGGTCTGTGCTACCTGATGGTAGCTTGGAGGTGAGATATGCACAGATCCAAGATAATGGCACATACACGTGCATCGCCAGCAACGCAGGGGGCAATGACTCTGCTCTCGCCCAGCTTTTTGTGCGCAGTTACTCGCCGGGATGGCCTCATCAGCCTAACAAAACATTTGCCTTCATCTCCAACCAGCCCAATGACATGAATGTCAATGAGACTAAAGCCACAGTTCCTTTCCCCTTTGACATGAAGACCTTGATTATTGCCACCACCATGGGCTTTATTTCCTTCCTTGGCGTCGTCCTGTTTTGTCTTGTGCTTCTTTTCCTCTGGAGTCGGGGCAAAGGCAACACAAAGCCAAACATTGAGATCGAGTTTGTGCCCCGCCGGTCGGACACTGACACAGGCAGCAGTATAGATGCCCCTCGTAGGATCAACATGAAAATGATCTGAGTGGATCCCCAGATTGGAATCTGCCAATTTTCATGCACATTTAGTCATTAATGACTATTTTTATGGCAGTTCACTTTGTTGTAATGCATTAAGTTTCCTTCCTTTAACTTGGGGTTGATGAGCATATTAATTATTAAACAAAAGTGGACCATATGATACTATAGCACTTTTTGCTCATTCAGATCAGTTTTCACATTCAGATTTCACTCTTAGAGTCTCCATATTTTATTTGTCAATGGCGACTGTTTACTTAAATAATTAAGTGGGCTGACTTGATGGTAATGTAATATGATGCCGGTGCACCTGTTTTCAGGTAATGATTTTTAATTATTGAATAGAGAGATTAATGTATATTTTTAATTTTGTCCTAAAACTGGCACAAATATTTGTATCTGTGGCACACAGATGAAGGCCTTTGATGACCTATAACTTCAGTGGGCATATGTGCGTGTACAAGTCTGTTGTTCGAACAAGACTAAAAATTATACCGTTATACAGAATATGAAACTTAAAAAATTATATATAACAGGCACCCAATAGCTGTCTATCGAGAGATACAGACAACAATATATATAAAACACATATCTGCATTCAAGTTGATGTTACATGACTGTATAGTAATTGTGTATGCTAAAATACTGTATATAGATTGGATACAAATGAGTGTACTGTATGTGTAATCTCCAAGAATTGCATTTCATAATGATTCCTCACAGAAGAACATGAATATTGTTAGAAACACCACTAAAATGCATCATGTTGCCTGACTGTAATGGGTTTAGGCTATACACCAGATATTCCACCCTACTGAAGCTATTGTGGTCTTAATATATGATGTTTATAGTCTTTATATATATACACATACATATGCACATGTATACATATATAATATGTATATATGTATGTATATTTGTATATGTATATATATGACATGTGTTTGTGTTTGTCACATGTATGACAAATAATGTATTTCAGCATATGTAATGTGTTCATCAACCCTTCGCTTCACATCATTTAGTGTCAAGTGAATGGTGTTTCTCTTATGTTTCTTTGTCACTCCCCATTAATTGAGTATTGCTTCAAGATCGCCGCTGTTTGTGCAGTGCCATTACCACTTCCAGCACTCACTATTGGCAGCAGAGTTTGGGTCGGGGATAACTTACTGCTGATATGTTTAAGGGGCATTTCTGATGGGTGGCACTGAAAAAAAACAGATTTCATTAATTAGTTGTGAGGAATGGGGAATGAAAGCAACAAAGATGGTTTACATCATTATGGGCAGTATGGAGAGGTGACTAGAGTAATTTATTTCTGTTGTCTGACTGTTGTATTGCTAACTGTAACTGGTATAATCAGATCACAAACACTTTTGCGTTGAGAACAATACACTTTCTCTTTGCTATTCTTTCCTCTATTATTGTTAACCTCGATAAAAGTTATCTTGTATATAAAAATGTATCCACAGGTGAGAAACTGTTCTGTGAAATAAGGGAATATGTTGATTTGTTTTTAAATGAATACTTTTCTTGATGGTGAAATAGTTTATAATAGTAGATTTAAAATGGATTTTTAGGACTTTCATCTATACAGTATATGATTTGGGTTTGGAACATGGAATGATCTAGCAGGTCTAGTTGATGAAACTGGGACATGTCTGTATATAATGTCTGCAGAACCTGTTTTCAGCTGCCATTCAACACTAAAACGTGTGTACAGCAGTCAAAGACTGGTTAGTAAACATTGGGGATCGCTGGGCTTTTTCCTGTTCTGTTTTGTTTCGCTGAATCTTATGTACTTCAAAGTATTTCATTGCCTGCAATTGTTGAAACGGCATCTGACTGCTGAGATAAGCTGCACTCGGATGGAAAGACCATAGAGAGAAATTAGCTTGAAGCAATAAGTTGTATGTAAAGGACAAAGAGTGAATGTGTATAAACCCCATACAGTGTGACCCCATTGATACAAAATTACAATATCTACAAAATTCACAAAGGATATCAGAGTGATACTTCTCCTGAAGCCATCACATTTTAATATTGGCCATGGCTAAACATTCTTCATTAAACTGACATAAAGCTATTTTAAAGTTGACTATTTTCCAATGCATAATTTTTTGTAAATTTAGTCTTTCACATAACACAGCATTGTATTCTCTTTTCACAGGCCATATTTCCATCTCTTACGGTCCAAGTATTTCATTTAAATAATTTTTTTATGTCTGATTGAAGTTATGGACCTGGGTCATATACTTAATAGTAAGTGTTTAAGGGGTTGTTCATATGTAATGTGTGCTTGTGCATGTGCAGTTTTGCAAGATATCACTATTAAACTCTTTGGTTGCGGGATCAACTTCAAAAACTACTAAAAGTGTAGTAATTCATGTTTCATACAAAATGAATGGTATTAAAGAAGTGGGCTGTCAGTTCTGAAATTGTTCAGTATATAAAAAAGCAAACAGCTGGACAAAGTTCAGTGAAGACTGTATAGGTTAGTGTGCTCGATTTCAGGGGCAGCATTTACCAACACTGGTGTCATTGTATTGACGTCATCATCCAGATGTTGTTCTTGTGTGCTTATCCTGTGTTTATATGAGGGAAATTCCTTCTACCTGACATTCTGTCATACCAGTGCCGTGTCTGCCTGTCCCCAGTGAGCCGCAGGGACACAGTCTGGATTGGCACTGGTCAGCAGGTGGCTGTCAGAACATGCTTGTGTTGACTGAAAAGTTGCAGTTGGTTTATGAGTGAAGGGAGATGTATAGTCTGAATACACACTCATATCTCATCTCCATAAGCTTTCTTTTTTTAGAAAGAAAATGCTTTGTATGGAAACAATTAAATAAAGAAATATATAATCTCTGTATTAGAACAAATGTGATACTTTCTGTGTCAATTTAATTTCTTATTTATTTTCTGTTAGGTTGTTGATTGTATTATTACGTTGTAGGTCCACAGTTGATAACAGATGACAAATGCATTAATGGTGCAACTATTACAGACTTTTATACCTTAGACTCAAAAAGGCATTTTCTAAAAAATAAAAAGACTGCTCGAAATGCTGTATATTAATTAAGTCTTTCAAGGACCCCGTGAGCAAGCATGACAAATCAGTGTGTTGTTAAGAAATCTCATATGCGTAGTTTTACATTGGATATTCTGCCTTCCAAAGATGTCTTCCCACTTGTCTCTCCTATTCTTGTCAGAATTACCTTAATGTCACGATTTACCATCTCAAAGTCAGTAATCATATATATGACTATATAGGTATATGGCTGAAATAACACTGAGTCACACAACACCCGTTCCCCTGTCTGTTACAAACAACAAATAATATACCTATGATGCGACTGCCTTTGCTTTTATATTTCTGTTTTATGAGTGTGCATTGTTTTCCAGTCCAAAGTTTCCATTTCAATAAGGGAACATATGAAACATTCTGCATGCTCTCAGAAGAGGTCATGAGTACTTTTGATAGAGTTCTCACAGTCAATACCATTAAACACAAGAGTATTAATGAACTTGTTTTGCTGGCATTGACAGCAACTTTTATGCAAAGTTAATAGAGGCCCAGAAAGATTGTAAGTGCTGTTCTGGCTTTTTCTGCGATAGGCATCATTCAGGGTTGAAAGGGTCCATTCTGAGATTCGGGGGGCTGTATATGCAATCACCTTTAATTTAATGTTACTATATATAGCAAAACTGAATGTTCATCATAGCAAATATATAATGTTCTCCAGAATTATTGGCACCCTTGGAGAAAATGAATGAAACGGCTGTCCATTTTTATCAGCTTCATTTTACATTCCAAACGAGAGAAATTTGACAAATAATTATTCAGAGGGAACAGTCTCTAGCACCCCTGGCAACTGCTATTAGGAAAATATATTTGAAGTATATTATTATACACTGTTATGCACACCAGAATCTGTGGGAACTATTACTTCTTGTGTTACTGGAGTATAAATATGAGGTGAGACACAGGCCAACCCATCAAAGTCATTAAGCAGGATGGGTGGCTTCAGGAAATGCTCAAATGAAAGAAGACAAAAGGAGTTGTGGCTAATTTTCACAGTTGAACCCTCCAACTGCACTCAGACATGGCTCCATGACAACAGAACCAAACATTTGGAATAGCCCTCATAGTGCCCTGAGCCAAAGCCAATTGAACATCTGTGTACAGAGGAGAGTCCACAATTACTAGGCAATGATTTGGCGGGATTCGTATGGAGGAACGGTATCGGACCTGATGCTTCATGTTTTCCTGCCTCACCAAGCATTACAGGACAATATTCAATGCTATTATCTTGGCAAACAGGGGATGTATCCATCCATCTGTCCATTTTCTGCCACTTATCTGGGGTTGGGTCACACGGGCAGCAGACTAAGCAGGGATGCCCAGACCTCCATCTCACCAGTCACCTCCTTCTCTGAACCACCTCAACTGACTTGATGCAGAGGAACAGTGACCCTGCTTTGAGCCCCTTCCTGAATGTCCAAGATCCTCAACCTATCTCTAAGCCTGAGCCAAGACACCCTGCAGAGGAAATTAATTTCTGCCACTTGTACCTCATTCTTTCGGTCAATACTCAAAGCTTGTGACCATAGGTGTGAGTAGGAACACAGATCAACTGGTAAGTCGAAATCTTTGCTTTCCAGCTCAGCTCTCTCTTCACCATGACAGAGTGGAACAGTGTCCGCATTACTGCTGACTGCACTGATTGACCTGTCAATCTCCTGCTCCCTTATTCCCTCACTCATGAACATGACCCTCAGATACTTAAACTCCTCCACTTGAGACAGTACCTCATCTCCTACCAGGAGAGGACAATCCACCATTTTCCGGTTGAGAACCATGGCCTCTGACTTGAAGGAGCTGATCTTCATCCTTACACTCAGCTGCAAACCACCTGAGTGCATTTTTCAGATCACAGCCCGTTGAAGTCAACAGGACAACATCATCTACAAAAAGCAAAGACACAATCCTGAGGCCACCAAACCAGAACCTCTCTCCCCCTTGGCTATGCCTAGAAATTCTGTCCATAAATGTTATGAACAGAATTAGTGACAAAGGGCAGCCCAGGCAGTGTCCAACACCCATTGAGAACAAGTCTGACTTACTGATAGCAATGCAAGAGCTGGTGAAGAGTGTGTAGAGAGTGAAGAGCTGGTCCAGCATTCTACGACCAGCACTAAATCCACATTGTTCCTTCTGGATCTAGTGTTTGACTAACCAGGTGGATCTTACTCTCCAGTATCCCGGCATAGTCCTTATAGGGAGTGTGACCCCCTTGTAGCTGGGATACATCCTCCAGTCCCCTGTATTATAGATTGGGACCACCACCCCACTCTGCAAACCAAAGGCACTTTACTCAACCTCCACTTAATGATGAAGAGGCATGTCAGTCAAGACAGGCTAACAACATCAAGAGCTTACCCTAACTCAGGGTGAATCTCATTCACCCCCCAAAGCCACTAACAGGTTTTTTGGCTACTTGAGCACCATGGTGGGTGAGTCTTACTCTGAGTCTTCCAGCACTACTTCCTCCAAAGGAGGCATATCAGTGGCATTCAGAAGGTCCTCGAAATACTCAGCTGATCAGCTGACAGTTCAGGTCCTCTCTTCACCCGAGTGTCCAAAATATATGGAAGCAGATCTGATGGTATGATTACAAAATCGATCAAAATCAAACTGCAGCCTAAGATTCTCTGGTGCCAGGTATACTTACGAACACCCTTTTGTTTTAACATGTTGTTATGGACAATCAGTGGTTAGCGCAGAAATCCAATAACAGAGCACCACTCGAGTTCAGATTGGGAAGATCGTTCCTCCTAATCACATCATTCCAGGTATCACTGTTATTACTTATGTGAGTGTTAAAGTCTCCCAACAGAACTATAGGCAGAGAGAGCGCCTACCAGCACCCCAGTCAAAGGAAGGCGACCCTCTCATTTACTCATTCTGTCATACTGCTGAGCAGAGGAAGCATTTAATGAACAATAAATGTAATTTTCATTTTCAGCATTTTTGCTCATATTGTTAGAGGGTGTAAATTATTTATTAATATTGTTTTATATGTTTATTAATTACTTGTGCCTTTGGAACTGAAGCCATCTGGTGCAGCTGAAAGACTGCTAACTAAATACTTTTGGGATTCTTACACTGAGTGGAGAATTAGGAGGAAGATGCTTAAATAGCTAAAGCCTGTTGTAAAGTATCCCTTGTCTATTGATCAGATCATAACAGCAACAAATGGATTCCTCCCCAGAACATTATACTGTGTATTTTTGTTATTACTGGAAGAAATGAGAAACTGAAGCAACGCCAAGCAAATGAACAAATTCTGCGTCAGTCTACCTTTCTGCAGAAGCACAAAATGGATCAGAGGCATCGAACACGGGAACCGCTAGCTGCTTGTAGGCACCACATGATTAATATACAAACCTAGTCTGGTGCTAATCCTGCATTTACATAAAAGAATCCCATCTGGTCCTGTCTGGCTTGTATAAGTGAAACTCAGTAAGAAATGACAGGCGCTTATAAATTGAAAATGATTAGTCATAAGTGGAAGAAATGGGAAAATACAGCTCATTTAATCGCAAAGGACTAAAGAGGTGTATCGTGAATCGCTTAGCCACATGGCTGATCTGCGATTTTATACTTACAGCAATAGGCAGCATCTACCAAAAATGTCTATACAACTGTAGCATAAGAACATAATTAAAGTGAAATAAAAATAACTATGTTAAATAACTATGCTGGCAATAGGACACAAGGGGAATAGGGTGCATGAAACATGGATCTGGGTAACATATATGGTGCCTAAGTGAATTAATAGAGAACTGACTGTGTTGGAAAGTACTTAAAAAAAACATTGTAATTAACTGGGTTAATTTGGTCTTAATATGTTTGTCGATCTAAAATTGCCTTCACCTGTGTCCCTGTACACTGAAATATTAAACACGCCCATGCCAGCTGCTTAAAGATATTCAGAGGTGCCAGAGTTAATTAAGCACAGTACAGTACGGATGGTACTTGCATTAGTAACGTGTGGTCAGCAGTATGAATAAAGCCATGAGCATTAAAGGTTAATGTATCTTTAGTTCTGTTTGTACTGGCTACACTAATGGTGTCTTAAAAGTAACAGTTCTGATTTTTCACTACTTCACTACCTAAAGAAATTTCAGCAGCTGTGTTTGAAATTGGAGCCATTGTTTCCCCACAACTGCACATTCACACGTCATAAAGCTATACATATGTAATGTAAAATAAGCCAAAAGTTGAGGATGAAGTTTTGGTTTTCACAAAGTTTGCTGCTTCCATGTTTGTAGATCTTTTTGTCAGATGTTTCTATAGTATACTGAAGTATAATTACAAGCATTTCATAAGTGTCTTTCATAAGGCTTTTATTGACAATTACATTAAAGAGTCAATATTTGCTGTGTTGGCCCTTCTTTTTCAAGACCTCTGCAATTCGCCCTGGCATGCTGTTAATCAACTACTGGGCCATATCCTATCTAATGGCAGCCTATTCTTGCATAATATGCTTGGGGTTTGTCAAAATTTATAGGTTTCTGTTTGTCCACGTGCCTCTTGAGGACTGACCAAGTTCTCAATGGGATTAAGGTCTGGGGAGTTTCCTGTCCATGGACCCAAAATTTCAATGTTTTCTTCCCTGAGTCACTTAGTTATTACTTTTGCCTTATGGCATAGTGCTCCATCATACTATAAAAGGAATTGTCCATCACTGTTCTTGGATGGTTGCTCCCAGAGGAGGCCTTGGTACCATTCTTTATTCATGGCTGTGTTCTCCCTTGGCTGAGACTCCACACATGAATGGTCTCAGGATACTTTACTGTTGGCACGATACAGGACTGATAGTAGTGCTCATCTTTTCTTCTCCTGGCAATCTTTTTTACGGATGCCCCCAAGCAATTGGAAAGGGGATTCATTTGAGAAAATTACTTTACTCCAGTCCTCAGCAGTCCAATCCCTGTACATTTTGCAAAATATATATCTGCCCCTGATGTTTTTCTTGTAGAGAAGTGTCTTTTTTGCGGCCCTTCTTGACACCAGGCCATCCTCCAAAAGTCTGTGTCTCACTGTGCTTGCAGATGCACTCACACCTGCCTGCTGCCATTCCTGAGGAAGCTCTGCACTGGTGGGGCCCTGATCACTGAGCTGAATCAACTTTAGGAGACAGTCCTGGTGTTTGCTGGACTTTCTTGGGTGCCCTGAAGCCTTCTTCACAACAATAGAACCTCTCTCCTTGAAGTTCTTGATGGTTCAATAAATGGTTGAATTAGGTGCAATCTTACTAGCAGCAATTTCCTTGCCTGTGAAGCCTTTTTTTGTGCAACGCAATGATGTCTGCACATGTTTCCTTGCAGATAACCATGATTAACAGAGGAAGAACAATGATTTCAAGCATCACCCTCCTTTTAAAGCATCCAGTCTGCTATTCTAGCTCAATCAGCATGAAAGAGTGATCTCCAGCCTTGTCCTCATCAACAATGTCACCTGTGTTAATGAGAGTATCACTAGCATAATGTCAGCAGGTCCTTTTGTGGCAGGGCTGAAATGCAGTAAAAATGGGGTTTTTCGGATTAGATTCATTTTCATGGCAAAGAGGGACTTTTCAGTTAATTGCAATTCATCTGATCACTCTTCATATACAGTCAGGTCCATAAATATTGGGACATCGACACAATGCTAACATTTTTGGCTCTATACACCACCACAATGG
>JABFEB020000008.1:339865-353128 GCA_019775895.2 Stomatorhinus ivindoensis | reverse complement strand
AAGCAGTGGATGGGGTCTCCCCCAATGCTGACTGCTTTGCGGGTTAGGTGGGTGTTAAGCAGTGGATGGGGTCTCCCACAATGCTGACTGCTTTGTGGGTTAGGTGGGTGTAAAGCAGTGGATGGGGTCTCCCACAATGCTGACTGCTTTGTGGGTTAGGTGGATATAAAGCAGTGGATGGGGTCTCCCGCAATGCTGACTGCCTTGCGAGTTAGGCAGGTGTAGGAGGGGTGGGTGTTGTAGATGTTCAGCAGGGATAGGAGTGAGGCTCCGATGAACTTCTGCCCCAGACCCTGGGTTTGGTGTACTCCCATGTTAATTATGTTTGCTTCAATTAATGCAGTTCAATTCAATTCCATACAATTTTTATATAGCGCCTTTCACAACAAAGTCACCCCAAGATGCTTTACATGGTGGTGCTGTGATACATTCCTGAATCATATATACGGATTAATTCAAAATCAGGGATAGCCTGTGCTTGTAATTCAGTATCGATCTTCGCCTTTCTTCTTAGTTGTCTCTGTTAATATTTAGTTTTGTAGTGATGCCTCTTGGTGTTAATTATTAATGGCCTGCACCTGTTCCTTCTCTAACCCTCATTTCATGTATATAAAAGTGCCTGTCTTTGCACATTTTCTCTGTTGTTGTTGGTGTTAGGTTGTGTTTGCCCATGTTCCTTGTGGTGCTCATTGCTGTTACTGTGTTACCTTGGTTTGTTGGGCTTTGGGTTCCTTTCTCTTTCAGTTTCAATTTTACTTGGTTCCTGTGTCCACTTGCCTCTGTTTTGTACCTGATTAGTCCCTTCATCTGTTCATTCATATTTCATCTCTGTGAGTTTAGTTTGTAGTAATGTCACAGACCTTAACTTCTCGTGGACCACCACCCTTCATGCCCCGAGGTAACAGTAAAGAATCATATTGTGGCTACATGCTTCTGCTCTGCTGTGTAACCCAAAATTGAACAGCACATGCGGTTCACCTGCAGTGTGCATGCACATGGTGTTGGAAGGAGTTTAACATAAATGAATTAATTGATTTTCCATTATTTCTTATGGGGAAAATTCAATCAGAACTCGGAATTTTTAGGATTCAAACCCAAGTTCTGAACGGATTACTTAATTGTGTATTTATATCCACCCTGCATGGTTGTTGAGTGTCCCACAACATTTTCTGGGACCTAGTCAGTTCAGGTTATACTTTTGTTAGGGGAACCTTTTTAGTGAGAAGGTGAATGGGGAGGCAACAGGAGAAGACACTACACTACATCTTGGAACTCCAAAAGCCATTCAGACTAGTATAACGAGGACTCTGGTTCAGGGTTACTGTCAAAAAGAAAACCCAAGAGATTATAAGCTTGGTGGGGGGGGAGGGGCAGGTGGATCAAGTAAATACTGACCCCTGCAGAGACTGAGAACCCAGCTCCCACATTTACATAAATTGATTAATCAAGTATTTATATAATAAACTATCAAAAGTAAGTGATGAGAAGGTCCCCATCACTAGCACGGAGCTTGGGCAGGTTTGAAGAAATATCCATAGAACATTCATCCCAAAGAGACATGTGATTCCGTCTGAAACAAGTGCAGCCTTTCAGAAGAGCCAACGGCATATTATCCTGATCCCCAGAACTGGTGGAAGCAGGAGAGAGTTCAGCATGTTTATTTGTTTTTCTGTGTTATGTTAAGGTTCCTTATCGTGTTGACGTGCCTGATCCTCAGCGTGCTGTCCACCTTCGACCAGTTCAGCATGTTTATTTGTTTCTCTGTGTATGTTAAGGTTCCTCATCGTGTTGACGTTCCTGATCCTCAGCATGCTGTCCACCTTCGACCAGTTCAGCATGTTTATTTGTTTCTCTGTGTATGTTAAGGTTTCTCATCATGCTGACCTGCCTGATCCTCAGCGTGATGTCCACCATCGACCAGTTCAGCATGTTCATTTGTTTTTCTGTGTATGTTAAGGTTCCTCATTGTGTTGACGTGCCTGATCCTCAGCGTGCTGTCCACCATCGACGAGTACCAAATGCTGGCCCACAGCACACTCTTATGGGTGGTGAGTTTATAATTTTTTCACTGGAATTCACCAAAACGTAGTTTATACATCTTGCTGTTTCTGGTTGTACCACAAGAAGTAGCAAGATGAAATATCGCAAGATTTTTTTACTGATTTTAAATATATTCGTTAACATCCAGTAAATGTGTGTTTGTCTATCTGGCACAAAACATATTCAGCATATGTTATTAATGCAATTTTAATTAACCAACAATTAATGTCAAATTAGTTCATTGTTGTAGAATGTCTTAAACAATATAATTTAAACTGGAATCATGTTTGTTACAAGTGCTGAACAGCAGGTGGCAGCAGGGATTCAGTGAATTGTAATAGTTACTGAAGATACAAGATTGAAGATTCTTTATTTGTCACATACACAGTTATATAAGAACGATAGGTAGTGAAATGTACATTGATATATATATATATATACCCTTATATATATATACGATATATATATAAGGGTACGATTAAAGGTAATGAAAATACGTAGAGAAAATATATCCGAATAACATTACACTTTTAGGCAATATCTGTACAACGTGCAACATTACAAATATAGGCAGCATTTGTAGAAGGTGCCGTATAATAGAATAGGTTATGTATATTTCTGTCGTAAGGTCCAGAGTGTTAGCTGCTGTAAATGGACCTTCTTATGAACAGAAGCTGTCATGGTATGTCCTGATTTAGGAGTCTTATGGCCTGAGGATAGAAGCTCTTCCTGAGCCTCCCTGTTTTTTTCATAATACTCCTGTAGCGCTTTCCTGATTTTAGCAGATTGAACAGACAGTTACTGGGTTGAGACGAGTCTTTGACGATTCTGGCTGCTTTGGTCCTGCATCGCCTGATGTAAATGTCCTGCAGAGACTGTAGATCCGATTTGGTGCTGCCTTCCGCCGCCTGGATCACTCTCTGTAGACCTTTAAAGTCCTGGACACAGCTGTTACCAAACCAGGAGGTGATCTTCTGGGTGAAGACACTTTTTTGTTTTCCTAGTCCTGTTAGTATGTATCAGTTTTCCTTGGTTTTTTTGTACCAGGCTTGCCAGGATAGTTAACAAATAATAATAATGTAAGTCTGCTAAAGGTTACAAGGTTGCTCACTAGTTAAATAACCATAGAAAAAAAAAGTAACAGGGACATTTATACAAGTAAAACATCACTGTTCTGCATTGTGAACACCAGCGTCATTAACAAATACACTTCCTTACCAAGGTTCAGGTGTCAATTACTAAGTTTAACACTGTATTTTAATGAGCAGTTACTTTATCTTTTCATAAGTAAAAACACACCACCAAAATATTATTTATTGTTAAGTAAATACGTCAGAGACATATATAGAATGTAATGGAGAGCTGGATTAAGCCTAGATAGTTGTAACTCTGGGTTTTAACAAACAAGTTTTTATAATATTTTAGAAAAATGCACACACGTGAGCTTGTTGACAAAAATTAAGTATAGGCATATAGACCTATATACCTTTAGCACAGTTTTACATCCATTCATATTCTAACATAGGACACAAGAAAGGTTTGTTTTCATGTTTACTGTAGTAATTATTACCTTTTTATTATATAAGATGTAACAGAGTCAATGCTGATACAAACTCTATGACCGCAAAAGTAAAATCAGGCATGATGACAAGAAAAGTGCCAGGGTGACGGCTGTTTTGCATTCGGTGTAAAATCAGATGTTTTATTATTGACTTTTTGGAAGT
This sequence comes from Stomatorhinus ivindoensis, assembly GCA_019775895.2. NCBI lineage: Eukaryota > Metazoa > Chordata > Actinopteri > Osteoglossiformes > Mormyridae > Stomatorhinus > Stomatorhinus ivindoensis. The sequence goes on along the minus strand of JABFEB020000008.1, from coordinate 349,364 downwards.
TTAATAAGTAATATATGTGGATTATTTAATATAACCAAGATAATAATTTTTTGTAATGCTATTTTTTATTCTGTGATAATGTTGAGTGTTTTGGATGTGCGTTAAGCGTTTTGTAGGAATATTTATTACTTCGTCGGTTCTTCGCAATAAAACATTCGGTTAGCAGTTAGCAGTTGGAGAGTGAACTGTGAAATCGCGCTATGGGTATTCTTGAGGTGTGAAGACATGGGGTAGTGTCCCTGTGTACTTGGCGCGAAAAGAAAGATTGGAAACTTGCAGATTCAACCATGAATATCCCTGTACCAGTTATAAACACTGACGAATATCCGACCAATTTGGATTGCTTTCTGTTTTACTGTGTAGTTAAAGAGAATTAGTATAAAAATATGTCTGGTCAGGTCAGGTCATGTAGCACATTGCTGCACCCACCACACAGGGATTCTCCTCAGGATCCCGGTCAGCGATCCCCCAGGCAGACACACAGTCCAGCCCGACTCTCCGGAAATGGCCATCCATCTGCTGCAGCCAGGTGTTACGTGGGCGTCCCTTTGGCCTGGTCCAGCTGCTTGGGTGCTCAGCAATGAGGATCCTCCAAGCCGGATCACCCTCAAGGAAACGCACCACATGGCTGTAGTTCCGTAACTGATGCTCCCTCACAATGCAGGTAACGTGCCTCATTCGGGACTCCTATAGCAACCACTCATTCGACACCAGTCAAACCAGTGGTACCCAAGGATTCCTCCAAAGGGACACAGTACTGAAGGAGTCCAGTCTTCATCTCAGCTTGCTGGATAGTGTCCATGTCTCGCAGCCATACAGCAAGACAGGGAGCACCAGGACTCTTAAGACTTGGACCTTCATGCTCTTGCAAATATATCAGGAGCACCACACACCATTTGCAGTGACCTCATGACCCCCCATGCTCTCTCAATCCATCTGTTGACTTCAGCAGAGTCACCAGAGACATGAACATCACTGTCGAGGTAAATAAATCTCTTGACGAGGCTGACATTCTCCCCACAGACAGACAGACAAATTCATCAAAAGCAGCTTGAACTTGGAGTCTGGCCAAGTCCAACCTCATTCTCCTAGTAGGTGGTAGCCTCCTTGATCTAAGCTGAATCTTCAGAGTAGCAACAATTCTATGGTGAGAATCCCCATTTTTGTAGACCCTGTAGTTCTGCAGGAGCCTCCAGCGTCTGCCCATGATGATGGGATTGATCTCCTTCACTGTACCACCAGTATTGGAGTACCAAGTCCAACGACGCCGCTCAGGGCATTTCAACCAGGATCCAGCGACCCTCAGCCCATGTCCTTTTTGCAAAGTTGAGGAACATGGAGCCACTCTCACCCCATTCTCCAGACCCATGGTGACCAACACAATCCTCACAGCCAGCCTTGTCACTGCCAGTGGTCACATTGAAGTCACCCATGACCAGAGGGGTGTCACCTTTGCTTGACTCTCATAATGCGCTCATTGAAAGGAGTGACATCAGACACCATCAGGAGGAGCTGATTCGTTACAGCAATATCTACTCCCCGAGTACGGCAACCATCAGACTGATGAGACCAAAAGTAGGTGCACCCACCTACAGAGATTTGACCACTCCCCTGTCTGCGTACCTCAGAGAGTGCCACCACCGAAATGTGGAGTTTACAAAGCTCCCCCAACAGCAGGGGAAGATAGTCATCTTACCGGAGAGACAAGATTTTCCACACACCTACCCAGATGGGCCACCTCAAATTGCGACCCAAGTGCCTCCATGCACCAGGCGACGCCTCAGCACCGATCCCCAACATTTAGCTCTCAGAAGGCTTTGACAATATGACAAATTTAAAGATATTCTGCTCTGAAGTTATACTGATATCCGTATATTTTATAGCTTATATGACCTTTCTGGGCGTACATATTCAGGTGATCACATTTGATTGCTCTTGCATTGCATAAAAACATTTCACAACCTATCAACAGCATAAATGTGTAGTTTTGTGCAATATAATTTGTTTCTCTTCCGTAAGTGGTATAAAATGAAAATATGGCACCTGTAAGATGCATCCTAATATATCTGGGCTGCCTTTCTTTTAGAATTTATAGCTAATTCATAATCAAGTGGTAAGTATCAATTAGATTTTCACTGAAGTGGCTGGAATGTTGTCATGTGCTGGAAATAACAGATAATTCCTTGATCATCTGGGCTTGCTGACACTGCTGTTACACTGCATGCATCCAAATGTTTAGTTTATAGCTGGCTATCCTCTATTGGTGGCACAACCCACAAGGAGGCCCATCAGTTAGGCCAGTGAAAGAAATATCACTACTGGTAGCTGTGTTCAAGTCTCTGCCACAAAACCTGGAGCCTGGAGTAGCTGGGGCTGTGTGGCAAGGACCAGCTAGTGCTAACCAGCTAGCAAGGACTAGCTATAGCTAACTAGTTCAGGGTTGCCAACTTTGCTCAGCTGGCTGGTGTGAGATTTTCAGTTTGAGTATTCACACTCATTTACATGTGTAAGAGTTTTACTGCCTTATAAATAGTCTGTATGGATTGAAAACAACATATGTAGCTAATTTTATATTATAATGGAATAATATAGATGTACGGTAAGATTTCTTGTGTGAGCTTGAGAGTCAGAAAAAGTGAGTGTCACGCCAGATGCATGACAGTTGGCAGCCCTGCTAACTAGCTGGTGAGGACCAGCTACCATTAACTAGGTAGCTAAAGAGGATTGGCTAATGCTAATTAGCTAGCTGGTGGGGACTAGCTAGCACAAACTAGCTAGCTGGTGAAGACCGACTAGCGCTAATTAGCTATCTGGACCGGCTAGTGCTAACTAGCTAACGAGGACCAGCAACCGCTAACTAGCTAGCTAGCGAGGACCGGCTAGTGCTAGCCATCTCTCCTGAGGCAGCCACCAACTTACAGCCAGGCAAGGTGTGAGATGGTAGGAGACCTGGACCCAAAGAAGCCACGTCTGGGCAAGTTTCCATGCCGATGGTCGGAGTCACCAGCCACCAACTTCCTGCTGTGATGTTATAGGAGCCTCTGATCACCAAATACTGACAATAAAGACAGCTAACAGGGATGTACAGTTATAGGGATGTACAGTTAAACTGATTCCTAAAATGTTTTAAAATACCAATTACACCTGTCCGCTTTTTGCATATTTTTAAAAAACTGGGAAATTGACATTCTAACTTAACTGTCTTGCATGGAGTTTTAGATGGTTCCCCGAAACTCTTTAAACTCAGACCTTATATCCTTGGTTCTTTACCCTAAATACTTAAGATAAGTGCCTTTCTCTCATGTGAAGGGCATATGGACAATAATTTGCTGAGACTGCTTCACGTAAGAGTTACTCCAAGTCAAGGGGCTTATAGAACCCCCAGGTGCCAGAAGCAAGCCTGGCTCTGCATCTGCTCTGCCTTCTGAGAAGCTTTACTCACATGTCAAAACCTCGTTTGAGTTTATGATGCCAAACTTAACCGAATATGATGGGTTAATGAGACACTGGGTCTCAAAATCAGTGTCAAAGCAAGACATGCAGATGTCTTGAAAGGATGTTTTTCATTTGAGTAAAAGAACAATGACGGGTAAACATTACCTGATTTTATTCAAGTTACAGTTAGGAAAAGCTAAAATAATTGGGATGTGCTGTTAGAACTCACACAAAATGAGCAGGTAGACTGGCCACCCATGAAGCATTTGTCAGACTGTGCTTATCAGATGGCTATTGTCCCGTCACCCTTTCTGGAAGTCTTCTCTCCATAGTGATGGTGTCACGTTTTGACAACCCACGATGGAGCCGTGTCATTTCACAAAAGGGATCACATCTTCCTGGGTGTTTGTGCTCACAGCTGCCTGTGGCTTCCTGCCTGACCAGGACAGATGTTCTTCCTGCACTGCATCCTGCTCCTGCCACCTTCACAACCTTATTTACATCTTTCACGCCTTTGCCAATAATTTTATTAGGGAGGTGTGGCTACATCTCCTAGGAATATTTATTTATGGGCTACCAAGTACAAGGGGCTAAGGGTTAAGAATAAGACTTATTTTGCTGTATTGTGACTGAACTTCTTCAGAATTATTTTAGATATTAATAAGTTATTGTAACCAAGCTCTAGGAACATTTGCAAAAACAAAAAACCGAACATAATATAGACTTCCCTTACAATATCGAATGAAACACAGAATGAAAAGTAAAATAAATCAGTATGAAGGCAGGCAACATACAATGTGTGGAATATAACTTCTCCCTGTATCTTTTCCACACCCCATCTGTGCTTCCTGCTGATTCATTTTACTATTGACCCATCCCAGAATCTGTAAGGTCACAACTGTGGGGCCCAGAGAAAAACTGGGGGGTGGGGAGAGCTGTTTGGAGTGGGGTGGGATCTCCCGGGCATCTTTGCAAGGAAGGGGAGTCGGGGTGTCAGCCATGATGAAACACGACAGGGTACCGTCAGCGACACATGGGTCAGAGCTGTATTGGCCTAAGCTCATGTTCCTCCCCTGAGTTTGGGGGGCTTGGGGGCCTTAATTCGGGACAGATGTACTTCCTGTGAGAATGTGCCCCATCAGTGCTGAATCTCAGCAGCAGGGCAAAAGCATACATCACTGTCAACTACCCCTAAATAAGCAAAGCAGCTATGTTTTTACTGAGATAAACCTCAATCTGCTAAAATCCGACACCATTTCAGCTCAGCACAATTTCCAAACTCCTAAATAGGTGTAGTCATTGGAATCTTTGTATTTTATGTCAGAGAAAAATAAAGCACATTTGCAATTTAACCTAAACCTCCACATTGGATGGCTATGTTATGACTAACATATGCTGTAAAGTTGCAGGGTCATTACGCCTAGCATTTGCTACCCTTTCCTGCCACTGTGATGGCACCAGTAGTGTGCTGGTGATATTCTTTAAATTGTGTGCTACAGCTAATCATTAAAGGCTGCCATTTTCTTCACACTAATTTACACGTCCTCACTAATCTTCCTTCTAGCTGTGCTTGAGTATCAGTAGCATAACCAGAAATTTTTACAACCAGCAAGTCAGAGATAGTAAATGCCAGGAGATGCACCCAGATTTGCTGAAGATGAATGTACTCACATGGAGGATCTCAGTACAGAGAGACAGCCCGCCCTTACCCAGAAGGGCTGTCTGTAAGTGGGTGTGGGGGCACCAGCCAGGCCAGCTTGTCTCCTTTTAGGCATGTGTTCCAGGCCTCTAGCGCCCCTCCCCCCCCGGCCCTGAGCCCATTCAACCTTCGTCTGCTGTTTTGTTCCCTGTCCCCCTTGCCCTGTGTCTGCACAGCACGCTGCACCCACGCTTGTTGGTTTTCTCTATTATGTGAAAGTATTTGGACAAGCTAACCTCTGCAGCCTGCCCGGCCCTCTCTGGGAGCGGCACCGTCCTTCCCAGGCTGCTGGAGCAGCCCCCCAACCCCCCCCCCCCCGCCACTTGTTCTCAGGGCTGTGGCTCACTCCCTGTGCCCAGACGCCGCCCGTATTCCTTTTCCCAAAGCCAGTGGGAGCAGAGGCCCCCCCAGCCAGCCTCATAACTCATACCTGTCTCGGCGTCGACGTGGCTGCAGGCGACGGAAACGACCCCCCCCCCCCATTGTCTGCCTCCTCTGTGTGAGGAAACATGAATGAATTTTGTTGACCCTGACCATGAACTGGTTGGCCAGTGGTTTCACACCCTCCCGTGTCAGCACTCTTCCCCCCCTGCTGGCTGTGTGTAAGTGGGGGGGGGGGGGATGGGGGCTCTTATTGGTGAAAGGATCTGTGTTGTGCTGTGATGTGACTTGGAACTCTGGCGTAAGACTTTGTGTTTTACATTGTGTTGGATAAAATTATGCTTTTCCAGGCAGTATAATCAGCTTCGGACAGCCCCTCCAGCTCTTATATGAGAAACAATTTAGGGAATCATGGTGCTATACTGAATTTAAACACAAATTTAAACATCTCACTTTAAATATGTATCAATATATGCTGACAAAACAAGCATAATTTCCTGAGGTCTCCCTGAAGTAGCTGTTGCATGGCTTCCCTTCTTGCAGGAGATGGCGCTTGTGGTGTTCTTTGGGGTGGAGTACGTAGTGAGGCTCTGGTCAGCTGGCTGCCGCAGCAAATATGTCGGCGTCTGGGGACGACTTCGCTTTGCCAGGAAGCCCATCTCCATCATCGGTGAGCAGGAAGTTGGCAGCTAAACACTCTTCCTTCTTTATTAGAGATGATTATAGCATTTTGTTAATGTAACAGCACCAAAACCTGTCAAATGCCACAAATGAGTGCTGGTAATTCAAGGAGGTTGTAGCTATGTGAGTCTCAGCAGAGGACTGATACACCGTCTGTCTTAGATTTGATTGTAGTCATAGCATCCATCATCGTGCTGGCAATGGGGTCCAACGGGCAGGTGTTTGCTACTTCCGCTATCAGGTAAGCGTGGCCAGCCGCACACCTTCGGGAAGACATTCGGTGTGTCAGTGCGAGTATTGTGACCGGGTGTCTGTTGCAGAGGGATTCGCTTCCTGCAGATCCTGCGCATGCTGCATGTGGACCGCCAGGGTGGCACCTGGCGCCTGCTGGGCTCTGTCCTTTTTATCCATCGCCAGGTCAGTATGAGCCATACTCAGAGGCTGAAGTGCAGGAGTCTCACGGTGAATGAATAAAAAAGGAATCGATGCAAGTAGGAACTTACAGCAGGTGAAATGTCCATTTCAAGTGCAGCAACTGAAATCTATGCAAGAAGAGTCTATAATCAGTTTTAAAGTTAAGTGTGCATTTATCCTGCTGGCGTATTGATCACAGGAAACATTGTCATTCTAAATCCGCATGCTTTCTTTGACTGTTGTTGGTCATGACTCAGAAGCAAGAGGAAGACTCCAGGCTCATTCTTTATCAGTGCTCTACCATCATCTTATCTTGGCGCAAACCTGAAATAAACATTTTGAGAGACATGCTCTCTCAGAGGTGTCAGATGAGTTCCTGCATCTACTCATCCAAGCCATATCTACCTCTGATAAATGTCTGCTTGTAATGATTGAGTTGTGGTTCCCAGCTGTGGCACTGAAATTCCCATGACTCCTCCACAAGGAGGACATCTTCATCCCGAAGCTCTTCCGCTTACACTTCCTGCTCCTGTTTCAGTACGTGAGCCAGTGCTTCTCTGTCTCCAGGAGCTGATCACCACTCTGTACATCGGCTTCCTGGGCCTCATCTTCTCCTCCTACTTTGTATATTTGGCGGAGAAGGACGAGGTGGACAGCAGCGGGAACACGGAGTTTGGCAGCTACGCCGATGCCCTGTGGTGGGGCGTGGTAGGTATCCCCTAGCAACTGGTGTAGTTGCTCTCTGAGCTACGGCTGATACCAAATGCTGCTTGTTTGTCTGATCAAAATACTACTGAATATGTGTGCAGGGTACCTCAGTAAAATATCTAACTTCCAAAGTAGTTTTAACGTTACATTTCTGTTCTTCAGTTTATTCAGATCACAGGGAGTCAGTGTGCACTGAGCATGACGTGATGCTTTCCTTCAGCATTTACTATGCAATGAAATAGCATAGATTCCATCTTCATTTCCAGGCTGCAGTCCTGTGATGTTTCAGTAAGAGGGTGTGCTTCTCCTCACCCCTGACAAATACGACATCACAGACACGAAGCACAGATAAACAGGGCTACTCTCTCTGATCTGCTGAATCTCTCAGTGTCTGAAGTAGTGAATATTCACAGTTAGATGTTGCTCCCTGCCCCCCCCCACACCTGCCTATCCAGGACCTCTTTGAAAAGTCCCCCCTACACACAAAATATTCTGTGTACAGGAAAGCTGATTTTTGTTGACACAGAGTCAAGCTATGCTCACTCATCCTCGCAGATCTGTTTGGAAGTTTGTTCTCAGAAGGGACAGGAAAAGAGCCGCTGCAGTGAACACACAGCCTTCTCTCTGCTCCTAGGTGACTGTCACCACCATAGGCTATGGGGACAAGGTGCCACAGACCTGGATTGGCAAGACTATTGCATCCTGTTTCTCAGTTTTTGCCATCTCCTTCTTCGCCCTGCCTTCCGTAAGTCACTGGGTTAGGAGATGCTCAGGTTGTGCTGTGTGTTTTGTTGCATTCTGCTCTCAGCCCCAATAAGTTGCATCGTTCAACCATTTGACCAAGGGTGTTACTCTTATGTTGTTGGGTGGCCAAGTGAGCAGTGCTGTGTTCTCACTCTCTAGGGACGTTGGCTCACTCCCTTCACCCGTCTTTGTCTGGATTTTGCATGCCCCCCCACGTTTGTACATGCTTTCTCTCACAGTTCAAAAATATGGGCTTAGGTGAATTTCCCAAGGAGTCCCATGTCTGCTGGACCTGGGCTTCTCAGGTTAAGTTCCAGGTTGACCATGACCTTATACAGGATAAGTAGTTACAGAACTTGGATAGACTCAGGTGGGCCCTTGTACCCCCCAATTTATTTTTCACGGAAAGCTTGAACTCTTTGGTCCCTCCCCGCAGGGAATCTTGGGTTCTGGCTTTGCTCTGAAGGTCCAGCAGAAGCAAAGACAGAAGCACTTTAACAGACAAATCCCAGCAGCCGCCTGTCTCATACAGGTAAAGCCCACGGCTTGGTGGCACATGGCCTTTGATGTGTCATTATTATCACCCCAGCAGTCTGATTTCTCTGACCTGTCCTCCATCAGACTTCGTGGAGATGTTTTGCCTTGCAGAACTCTAACTCAGCAACCTACAAGATTTTTGTGGGCAAGATGTTACCAGGCAACACATACTTACAGTCCATCGCTAAGTCCAAGATGATGGTATGCATACGTGACACCCCTGCAGCCTGCAGCTCTGGGGATGTATTGTTTAATAACTTTGTCCCAGACACCGTACAGTTGTGCTTTGTCATATGCCGTGTCAGCTGATGACAGCATATTTGCATACATGTCATGCTGCCGTCTTTCTTTGTGGTTCCGTATCAATAGACTGTGTGTGCCTGACTCTCTTTTGTATATTGCTTGGAACAGTTAAAGAAGGGGAGGAAACCCAAGACTGAGAAGGACAATGGGTCTAACTCCCTCACTGTTCCCAATATCACATTTGAGCCGGTGCCTGAAGACTGCGGGCAGTTTTCCTCTGACGCCCATTCTGGTAGGAAGCCACACCTGGCTGATAGTCAACCGTTCGGCCATTCCCGGCTACAGGTTTTTAATCTGTCCGTAATGTTTCTTGGTTACCAGGTTGTAAATGTTTATGAGTAGTCAAAACTGTTTAGGTTAAGTGTGACTTACAAGCACCATAAGGTCTGACATACAGTCACCGACAAAATGAAGGGACTGAGGCATAATTTTTTGTTTCACTCATTACTCAATTTAAGGGTGTGCATTTGTGAATAATATATGCATTTTTGTAAACTGCAGCCTGGTTCTTCCCTGTTTCTCATTAATGAAGGGCTCCTTCCTTGCTTTATGGGACTTCAGTCCTGCTTTAGGAGCCTGATACTAACTGTCCTAGCA
>JABFEB020000008.1:272313-284655 GCA_019775895.2 Stomatorhinus ivindoensis | reverse complement strand
GTAAAATGTGTTCAATGTGCTGCCCATTGTGTTGGATTATTAAGGTGTATCCATATAAATGGCCCACCCTGTACATTCTATTTATATGCAAACCACACAAATATACTTGCAAATTGCATATTTATATAATATATTCTTTTTAGTACTTTAAATTACTTTAACTTTTAGCTTTAATCTTATTTTATCTTATCTACATGGTCAAAACTGTTATGGTCATTTTAATTATCTAACAATCACAATTGATCAACACTCCAACATTTCTACCCAAAACTCCCCAACCGTATGTCAGCTTGCAAAGCTCAGAGCCAGGAGGCACAGGACTACTTAGATGAGCTGAAGTTAGCAGTTGCCTGGAATAGGGTGGACATTGCAAAGAGTGAGATATTCAATGGTGATGTGGAGTGGAGGGTAAGAATGATTTTTTTTCTGGTACTCTTATCTGTAACCTTTATATGTCTGTTTAAACATTGCAATAGGAGATACAACTCCAGCAGGTAACAGATTCTCTGTATGTGTTGCATACTTGGACTAACTCTGTTTTGGATTCCAACAGGCATGTGACCTGGAGGAAGTTATGATGGATGCTCTAGTTAACGACAAGCCGGATTTTGTGAAACTCTTTGTTGACAATGGGGTAAACCTTGGGGAGTTTCTCACATATGGCCGGCTGCAGGAGCTGTACTGCTCGATATCAGAGAAGAGTCTGCTCTACTTTCTGCTGAAAAAGCACCAAGAGAAGCAGCTCCTGCTGGCTACAGCACGCACCCCCGGGCCAGCGCACAGTGAGCCAGGGGAGCGGCAACCGCGCTTCACGCTGCACGAGGTCTCCAAGGTGCTGAAGGATTTCCTCCATGACTCCTGCAAGGGATTCTACCAAAAGTTACCCACTGTAAGTAGGCTGAGTTAAGGAATGTATTCATGAATCATAGATGTCTGGGTATAACAATAAGTTTCTGTCAAAAACCACTATGTGCTAGAGTTAGCAGTTAACCATCCACTCAAGATCATCTGCTGAAAACATTAAGATGCACATCTTGTAAAAGGATTAATTGATCATAGATTGATAAATGGATCAGTATTTGAGATAAACTGCAAGAGCTTATCTGGTACATGGCCATGGTCAAGTCAAATGCTGCAAATAACGTATATATGTTTAATATCAAATAAGCACATTCATAAATGATTTGTCCCAGGAAAAGGGGAGCAAGAGCTTGCTTTCTCATGGACCTAAGAACCTCCCTGACCTGGAGAAGCACTGTGAACATCCTTGGAGGGATCTGTTCCTGTGGGCTGTGCTGCAGAACCGGCAGCAGATGGCCTACTACTTCTGGGCCATGGTGAGCCAGAGCCAGTGCCTGCTAATCCAGCACCATATTTTAGGTGGCCAAAACTGTAATATGTGCAAAATATACCAGATTGTAGTACATGATGTAGACATTTGGTGGACATCCTGACTTTACCAAGTTTGATGCATCCTTGTTTCATCAAAGGAGGGCCTTGAGTTTCACTTCTTTAATAATCACAATCTTCATCATATGACATCACCACATTGATCTCTTTTTTTATCATTTTCAAATGCAAGACTTTCAGCCACTGAGCTGGAGGCCATGTGTGGCTCAGCAGGCTCCGCCCCTATACCTGTGATTGGAATGTCCTTGGTTCAGTCCTTATTGATATTGTTATTATTGTTATTGCAATCATCATCATGAAATGAATACGCACCGTCACATGGCTCTGGACAGCCATTGCAGGTAAGCATGCTCCTATGTTTTGTCTGTGTTTATCTGACATGTCCCTTAACAAAAGGCAAACACAATAAAACAGATACTTTATAAATCTGTGTACCTTACAGCTTAAAAGAAAACAGTGCTTTTAATTTTAATGTGGTAATGTCAGGCAATGAAGACTGATTAAAGAAGTCAAATGCAAGCCCCTCATTTGTTGACCCAGGGAGACATCGAACTCAGCAAAATCAGGACATTCAACATTTGGTAACATGATTCATATTTTAAAACATGCTAATAGGAAAATATGAAGAGTGAGGAAACCTTTTTCTGAATTCATGAAATTGCAACAGTCTTTTTTAAGAGGATGTCAATGTTGAAATATAAGCAGATGTGAATTTTTTTGCCACAAGCTGGACGTTTTGTTTCCAAGGGCCCAGAAGCAGTTGCAGCAGCATTGGCTGGGTGTAAGATCCTGAAGGAAATGACCCATCTTGAGTCAGAAGCTGAGTCAGCACGCAGCATGAAGGAAGCCAAGTATGAGCAGTATGCACTCGGTAAGAGAGAGCGTGGCATGAAGGAAGCCAAGTACGAGCAGTATGCACTTGGTAAGGGAGAGCGTGGCAGGAAGGAAGCCAAGTACGAGCAGTATACACTCGGTAAGAGAGAGCGCAGCAAGAAGGAAGCCAAGTAGGTGCAGTATGCACTCGGTAAGAGAGAGCGTGGCATGAAGGAAGCAAAGTACAAGCAGTATGCACTCGGTAAGAGAGAGCGTGGCAAGAAGGAAGCCAATTATGAGCAGTATGCACTCGGTATGAGAGAGCGTGGCATGAAGGAAGCCAAGTACGAGCAGTATGCACTCAGTAAGGGAGAGCGTGGCATGAAGGAAGCCAAGTACGAGCAGTATGCACTTAGTAAGGGAGAGCGTGGCATGAAGGAAGCAAAGTACGAGCAGTATGCACTCGGTATGAGAGAGCATGGCATGAAGGAAGTCAAGTACGAGCAGTATGCACTCGGTATGAGAGAGCGTGGCATGAAGGAAGCCAAGTACGAGCAGTATGCACTCGGTAACGTTTATAAACGTTTATAAAGTACCTAAGGGAGAAGGAAGCCAAGTAGGAGCAGTATGCACTTGGTAAGAGAGAGCGTGGCATGAAGGAAGCCAAGTACGAGCAGTATGCACTCAGTAAGGGAGAGCGTGGCATGAAGGAAGCAAAGTACGAGCATTATGCACTCGGTAAGGGAGAGCGTGGCATGAAGGAAGCAAAGTACGAGCAGTATGCACTCGGTAAGGAAGAGTGTGGCATGAAGGAAGCAAAGTACGAGCAGTATGCACTCGGTAAGGGAGAGCGTGGCAGGAAGGAAGTCAAGTACGAGCAGTATGCACTCGGTAAGAGAGAGCGTGGCATGAAGGAAGCCAAGTACGAGCAGTATGCACTCGGTAAGGGAGAGCGTGGCATGAAGGAAGCAAAGTACGAGCAGCATGCACTTGGTAAGGGAGAGCGTGGCAAGAAGGAAGCAAAGTAGGAGCAGTATGCACTTGGTAAGAGAGAGCGTGGCATGAAGGAAGCCAAGTACGAGCAGTATGCACTCAGTAAGGGAGAGCGTGGCATGAATGAAGCCAAGTACGAGCAGTATGCACTCGGTAAGGGAGATCGTGGCACGAAGGAAGCCAAGTACGAGCAGTATGCACTCGGTAAGGGAGAGCGTGGCATGAAGGAAGCCAAGTATGAGCAGTATGCACTCGGTAAGGGAGAGCGTGGCCTTAAGGGAGCCAAGTATGAAATGCATGCACTCGGTAAGGGAGAGTGTGGCATGAAGGAAGCAAAGTACAAAGAGTATGCACTCGGTTAGGGAGAGGGCGGCATGAAGGAAGCCAAGTACACACAATATGCACTCAGTAAGGGAGAGCGTGGCATGAAGGAAGCAAAGTATGAAGAGTATGGTCTCGGTAAGGGAGAGTGTAGTATGAAGGATTCCAAGTACGAGCAGAATGCATTCGGTAAGGGAGAGCGTGGCATGCAGGAAGCCAAGTAGGTGCAGTATGCACTCGGTAAGGGAGAGCGTGGCATGAAGGAAGCAAAGTAGGTGCAGTATGCACTCGGGAAGGGACAGCGTGGCATGAAGGAAGCCAAGTACGAAGAGTATACACTCGGTAAGGGAGAGCGTGGCATGACGGAAGCAACGTACGAAGAGTATGCAGTTGGAAAGGGAGAGCGTGGCATGAAGGAAGCCAAGTATGAGCAGTATGCACTCGGTAAGGGAGAGCGTGGCCTTAAGGGAGCCAAGTATGAAATGCATGCACTCGGTAAGGGAGAGTGTGGCATGAAGGAAGCAAAGTACAAAGAGTATGCACTCGGTTAGGGAGAGGGCGGCATGAAGGAAGCCAAGTACACACAATATGCACTCAGTAAGGGAGAGCGTGGCATGAAGGAAGCAAAGTATGAAGAGTATGGTCTCGGTAAGGGAGAGTGTAGTATGAAGGATTCCAAGTACGAGCAGAATGCATTCGGTAAGGGAGAGCGTGGCATGCAGGAAGCCAAGTACGAGCAACATGCACTCGGTTAGGGAGAGTGTGGCATGAAGGTAGCCAAGTACGAGCAGTATGCATTCGGTAATGGAAAGCGTGTCATGAAGGAACCCCAGCACGAACAGTATGCACTTGGTAAAGGAGAGCGCGGCATGAAGAAAGCCAAGTATGAACAGGATGCACTTGGTAAAAGAGAGCGCAGCATGAAGAAACCCCAGCACGAACAGTATGCACTTGGAAAAGGAGAGCGTGGCATGAAGAAAGCCAAGTATGAGCAGCATGCACGCAGTAAGGGAGAGCGCGGTATGAAGGAAGCCAAGTACGAGCAGTATGCACTCGGTACGGGAGAGCGTTGTATGAAGGAAGCCAAGTATGAGCAGTATACACCCGGTAAGAGAGAGCGTGGCATGACGGAAGCCAAGTACGAACATTATGCATTCGGTAAGGGAGTGTGTGGCATGAAGGAAGCCAAGTACGAGCAGTATGCACTCGGTAAGGGAGAGCGCGGCATGAAGGAAGCCAAGTACGAGTAGCATGCACTCAGTAAGGGAGAGCGTGGCATGAAGGAAGCCAAGTATGAGCAGTATATACTCGGTAAGGTTGAGCATGGCATGATGGAAGCCAAGTACGAGCAGTATGCACTCGGAAAGGGATAATACGGCATGAAGGAAGTCAAGTTTGATGAAAATTATGCATTCGGTAAGGGAGTGTGTGGCATGAAGGAAGCCAAGTACGAGCAGTATGCATTCGGTAAGGGAGAGCGCGGCATGAAGGAAGCCAAGTATGAGCAGTATATACTCGGTAAGGTTGAGTATGGCATGATGGAAGCCAAGTATGAGCAGTATATACTCGGTAAGGTTGAGTATGGCATGATGGAAGCCAAGTACGAACATTATGCATTTGGTAAAGGAGAGCATGGCATGAAGGAAGCCAAGTACGAGCAGTATGCACTCGGAAAGGGATAATACGGCATGAAGGAAGCCAAGTTTGATGAACATTATGCATTCAGTAAGGGAGTGGTGGCATGAAGGAAGCCAAGTACGAGCAGTATACACTCGGTAAAGGAGAGTGTGGCATGAAGGATGCCTAATATGAACAGTATGTACTCGGTAAGGGAGAGCATGACATGAAGCCAAGTACGAGTACCATGCACTCGGTAAGGGAGAGCGCAGCATGATGGAAGCCAAGTACGAACAGTATGCACTTGGTAAAGGAGAGCGTGGCATGAAGGTAGCGAAGTACAAAAAGCATGCACTAGTAAAGGGAGAGAGCGCGGCATAACTGAAGCCAAGTACGAAAAGCATGCACTCGGTTAGGGAGAGGGCAGCATGAAGGAAGCCAAGTACATGTAGCATGCACTCGGTAAGGGAGAGCGTGGCATGAAGGAACCCAAGTATGAGCAGCATGCACTCATAAAGGGATAGATTGCAGAATGACAGAAGCCAAGTAAGAGTACCATGCATTCAGCAAGAGAGAGCATCGCATGAAGGAAGCCAAGTACAAGCAGTATGCACTCGGAAACGGATAATACGGCTTGAAGGAAGCCAAGTTTGAACATTATGCATTCGGTAAGGGAGTTTGTGGCATGAAGGAAGCCAAGTACGAGCAGTATGCACTCGGTAAGGCAGAGCGCGACATGAAGAAAGCCAAGTACCTGTAGCATGCACTCGGTAAGGGAGAGCCTGGCATGAACGAAGCCAAGTATGAGCAGCATGCATTCAGTAAGAGAAAGCACAGCATGAAGGAAGCCAAGTATGAGCAGTATGCACTCGGAAACGGATAATACGGCATGAAGGAAGCCAATTACGAACATTATGCATTCGGTAAGGGAGTGTGTGGCATGAAGGAAGCCAAGTACTAGCAGTATGCACTCGGTAAGGGAGAGTGCGGCATGAAGGAAGCCAAGTACGAGTAGCATGCACTCAGTAAGAGAGAGCGTGGCATGAAGGAAACCAAGCATGAGCAGTATATACTCAATAAGGGTGAGCGTGGCATCAAGGAAGCCACGTTCGAACAGTATGCATTCGGTAAAGGAGAGCATGGCATGAAGGATGCCAAGTACGAGCAGTATACACTCGGAAAGGGATTGTACGCCATGAAGGAAGCCAAGTACGTGCAGCATATATTCAGTCAGGGAGAGCACGTTTTGAAAATAGCTAGAGTAGCATGCACTCGGTCAGGGAGAGTGTAGCATGAAGGAATGACAGCCACATCAATGAACATGAGTTCAGTAAACCATTGTGTTTACTTGACATAGTAATTGCATTAATTGTGCATTAGACCAGAAGCCAGAACCATGAAACGTTTGTGAGCCTATCCTACATGTGGACAATCACTAAACCCTTCTGCCACATCACATATACAGAACTCAGTTAAAATTGACTGGGTCTTAGGTGGCCCATTTCCTGAAGTTAGTCAGAAAAACATGGACTGTTTTTTGCTTTGCAGACCTATTCAGCGAGTGCTACTCCAACAGTGAGGACCGGGCATACGCACTCCTAGTGAGGAAGACACATTCTTGGAGCAAATCTACGGTTCTAAATCTGGCCACCGAAGCAGACGCTAAGTGCTTTTTTGCCCATGATGGCGTCCAGGTTAGAATGGCCTAGAACACCTTTTAATATTACATATCTAATTGTCTTTCATAATTCCACATTTATCCCACCTGAACTGCCACAACGTTATTGAGCTCTCAGCATGAACTATGGAGTAAAAAGCCCAGGCTGTACAGTGAAAAGAAACAGACTTGTGCTGGTCTTCACGCCCCTATTACTGGTCATGTACTGTGGAGAGACTGAAGAGATGCGTAGCTTGCCATTCCAAACTGGCAGGGAAAGAGGAACGGTGTCTGTCTTAGAGAAGCCTATAGCATTAAAGCATCATTCTATCAAGCATAGACATGGACATCTGAGACTGTCAGCTGCCATGGTAGCTCAGGCACTACCTTTATACTTTCTGCATGTCACAGGCTATGTTGACGAAGATCTGGTGGGGAGCCATGGCCACTGACACTGCCATTTCTAAGCTGGTCCTGTCTTTCTTCTTCCACCCTCTTATCTGGACGAACTTCATTAAATTCAGGTACAGGCTGCAACTGAGAGGGCATGTAGCTGACGACATGCCAAACCTTAAAAATAACTACCTCTGTGTGTTTGTTTGTGCTCATCTAAGTGAGGAGGAGCTGGACAGCAGCCACAAGGGAGAGCAGTTTGCAGAACTGGACAGTCTAGAAACTGAGAAGGCCCTCCTATTGACAGAAGACGATCACATGTTTGTGCCCTCGCCAGGCTATCAAGCACCCTGGTCATATGTGTAAACTGATTCACACTCTGACATTAAGCTGCTCGTTACAGGGAGTCCGGTGCAGCCAACCCATTAGCACCCCTGAGCACCAGTGCAGTCTGGACCCAGTTCCTACTCCGCCGCTGGCGGCGCTTCTGGAGTGCCCCCGTAACCGTCTTCTTGGGAAACGTCATCATGTACTTCGCCTTCCTCATCCTCTTCACCTATGTCCTCCTCCTTAACTTCCACCCCCCACCCCCATTTGGTCCCTCCATGGCAGAAATTGTCCTGTACTTCTGGGTCTTTACCCTGGTGCTGGAGGAGTTGCGGCAGGTAGGTCTGGGGCCTTTTGTTATGTAGGTCAACAGAATTCAAAGCGTCCTGGACCCTAGAATGCCATTATGTGCCTTTTCAGAGCTTCTTCACTGATGAGGACACCAACATCCTTAAAAAATTCAAACTCTATGTGGAGGATAATTGGAACAAATGTGATATGGTGGCCATATCCCTCTTTGTGGTGGGTGTATCCTGCAGGTAATGTCCACTTCTCCGTATCTCCACCAAGACATTTTCCAATGCTCTCGTAAAATGAAGACTGTTTATACTGATGTGTTGATATAGTTCCACTCAAAATTGCATCTTTGTAGAGAGTAATAACTCTGACAAAGTCCGTGTCTGCTTATCTGCCTTTGCAGAATGGTGGAGAGTGTGTACGAGGCGGGGCGGACAGTGCTGGCCCTGGATTTCATGGTCTTCACTCTCAGACTCATACATATCTTTGCCATCCACAAGCAGCTGGGGCCCAAGATCATTATTGTGGAGAGAATGGTGATGGGGAAAAATGAACATTTTTACATAGAAACAGTTATTAAGGGGAGGACATTTATTCTAAAACACATAAGGGACACAAAGTGATATGGTCTCATCTATGGTTTATTTGTCTCCTCATGCCACTCATCCCCAAAGATGAAGGATGTCTTCTTCTTCCTGTTCTTCCTGAGCGTCTGGCTAATCGCTTATGGCGTAGCCACCCAAGCACTGCTGCACCCCAACGACCCCCGACTAGATTGGGTCTTCCGTAGGGCGCTGTATCGGCCCTACCTGCATATCTTCGGACAGATCCCACTAGAGGAGATTGATGGTGAGAGCAGGAGGTCTAGTGAATATAAACAGCACATTACAATATTCCAGTACCGTAACATGGTGGGTGCAGACTTTGATGGGCTTTCTTCACAGTTTACACTTTGCTGTTAGGAAGCAGGCCCACTTATTCTTTTTCTGTAATGTTAGCATGCTGGGGGTCTTTCGTTCTTTCTTTCTTTCTTTCTTTCTTTTCTCTGTGTATATGATGTAGAAATGTATCACAACACACCCATGTAAAGTACCTTGGGGGAGCTCTCTTGTGAAAGATGCTATATAAAAATAAATTGAATTGAATGCTGCTTATGGTTTAGCTCTATATACAAGTTTTATTTGCTTTTCTTATCGTGCTGTGCTTATGTTCATCAGCGGCACGGATGCCTGAGACGAACTGCACGACTGACCCGGGGGAGATCACTATGGGCAAGCTCCCACCATGTCCTAACATCTATGCCAACTGGCTTGTCATTCTTCTGCTGGTCATCTTCCTGCTGGTCACCAATGTGCTCCTGATGAACTTGCTTATTGCCATGTTTAGGTATCAGAGTTTGCAGCCTTGTCATCAAGAGGTGACAAGTATCACCTCACCCCCATCCCATAATCACCTCACACTAACCCTAACCCTAACCCCCATCCCATAATCACCTCACACTAACCCTAACCCTAACCCCCATCCCATAATCACCTCACACTAACCCTAACCCTAACCCTTTCCATTCATGTATAGCTAATGCTATGTATGTCTTCTGAGAGCCTCAGCATTACTTGTCCCATAAAAGGGTCAAAACAGTCTCAGTTCGTACCAGTAGCTCACTCATCTCACCTCTCTTGCAGTTATACCTTCCAGGTAGTTCAAGGAAATACTGACATTTTCTGGAAGTTTCAACGTTACAACTTGATCGTGGAGTACCACAGCAGACCAGCTCTGGCTCCACCCTTCATCATCATCTGCCACTGTTCCCAGCTACTGCTTAGCCTTGTGAAGAAGACCGAGTCAAAACAGGAACCTCTTGGTTAGTAAAGCCTAATCTAACATTACTGTCTCCATTGGGAAGCATGCATGAAGCATACAGAACAGACTCACACTCTAAAAATGATGCGCTAGAACGTGTCTTTGGTTTTGTCTAATCAGAAAGAGAGTTATCATCTGGACTGGACCAGAAGCTGATGATTTGGGAGAGTGTACAAAAAGAGAACTACCTTGCAAATCTGGAAAGTCAAGAGCGGGACAGCAGTGAAGAGAGACTGAAGAACACCTCTTCAAAGTCAGTCCTCCCAGGAAGGAACATTCTACTCTAGGGTCAAGGCCTGGATTGTGGCACAGAATATAACCAGTGCTTCAACCTCAGGATTTAATCTTAGATACACTTACTGGCCACTCTATTAGGTACACCTTTCCAGTACTGGGTTGGACCCCCTTTTGCCTTCAGAACTGGCAAAATTCTTTGTGGTATAGATTTGAAACATTCCTCAGAGACTTTGGTCCATGCTGACGTGATGCATTACACAGTTGCTGCAGATTTGTCAGCCGCATCTTCATGATGCGAATCTCCCGTTCCATCACATCCCATGGGAGCAATACTGGATTGAGATCAGGTGACTGAGGAGGCTGTTTGAGTACATCGTTATGTTTAGGAAACCAGTCTGAGAAATGAGCTTCGTGCCAGTTATCCTGCTGGAAGTAGCCATTAGAAGCTGGGTACACTGTGATTATTAAGGGATGGACTTAGTCAGCAACAATACCCAGGTAGGCTGTGGCGTTTAAATTCATAGTTTTCAGTCATGTGACTGGCTTGGAGACTAGGAGGGCAAAAACCTTTCCAGCAACCAACAAAGCGGCTAACAAATGAGACTCCATATACATGTAGCACAGGTTGGTTAATTTTCCAGCTGTTGCTAAGCAACAAATATTTATATCACCTAACAGATTAAAAGCATATATATATATATATGCTTATATATATATGAAAATCAAACTGCATGTTTTGGGCATTTGAAATCCCTACACAGCACCTGCCACAGTATTTCAGTTGCTAAATACAACGAAGTCCCTGCCAGAGCTCTACTTTGGTTGTCTACACATATCCAGCAGAAAATTCCTCCCCTTACACAGGATGGAAGCTGACAAAAGCACAGACAGCTAAATGTCTGTTGATGACCAGTATATTACATTAAATGCATTAAGAAATACCGTTTTTGCTTGTATCTCCATATTTATGCATGGGAAAATTTGATCGAAAATCAATATACTTTTGGTTAATATTGCTGGTGCTGACAGTGAAACATGTGAGTGCTTATTAGCTGAATAACGCTACATCGTTTTTTATTCTGTGGAAAACTAATGAGCGATCTGCTGGCCAGATTTAATAATGAATTATAGACATCACAGGTTGCATAAAATAAATATAAATTGGTAAATGGTAAATGGACTACATTTATATAGCGCTTTATTCCAAAGCGCTTTACATTATGCCTCTCATTCACCCATTCATACACCCAAATTAAAGACGTTCCATTTTGATCACGATCAATTCCCCAAGTAACTTACAAAACAACTTGTTCATGCTCCATTGCTTTGGGGTGAAATTTCACGTGGAATTTATCCTGTGAGCTTTGCCTCTCCCATGCTTATTTAACTAAAAGTCTCCATTCCGGTTGCACGGTGGGACAACGACACACAGTAGTGGCCAGGAGCTACAAAAGTTCCCAGGCGAGACAACCCAGGGGCGCTGAACCAGGAAATACATGTATGTTCCTGAACATCGGTGTGAAAGTGTCCTTTCATGGTCGCCATTCATTCCCTCTCCAGGGACCAAGGTACATCTAATGGCACCAATCTGCAGTCTCCTCCTTTCTGGGTTTTCTCATCCAAACCAGGCTTGTCGCCAAATTCCCTACCATCCAAAAGTTGCAGCAAAAATCGAGTCTCAGCTGACCAGCCAGCGTTTTTCCAATCTTCCTGTGTCTCAATTTGGTGAACCTGTGTCCATGGTAGCCTCAATTTATTGCTTTTAACTGGCAGGAGTGGCACCCAGTAGGATCTTCTGCTGCTGTAGTCCATCTGCTTCAAGGTTTGAAGTGTGAGAAATTCTGTTCTGCATGCCTTGTTTGTACCGAGTGGTTATTTGAGGTACTGTTGCCTTTCAATCAGATTGAAGCAGTCTGGCTGTTCTTCTCTGACCTCTGCCATCAGCAAGGTATTTTCAGCCAGAAAACCGCGCTCACAGAATGTTTTCCATTTTTTCAGCCCATTCACTGTAAACCCTAGAGATAATTATGCATAAAAATCTCATCAGATCAGCCGTTTCTGACTGGCACCAGCACTCATGCCACGGTCAAAGTCACTTAAATAACCTTTCTGCCCAATTCTGGTGTTTGATGTGACATTAACTGAAGCTCCTCACCTGTATCTGTGTGATTTTATACATTGTGCTGCTGATATATGACTGACTGATTAGATATTTGCCTCAATGAGTAGTTGAACAGGTGTACTTAATAAAGTGGCCAGTGAATGTATATAAGGCAACTTAAAATCCACTAACTTTGAGTTTTGCAATATTATTTTAGCAAAGATTAAAGCGATATACTATGATCCCTCGCTACTTCGCGGTTCACTTATCGCGGATTCACGACTTCGCGGGTTTTTAAATATACAGTAGTAGTAGT